>JAMPIV010012388.1:0-192549 GCA_024509875.1 Oreohelix idahoensis
CAGTCCCAGTACTTTCCATCCCTCTTTGGTCTTGCTAGTAATCAGCGCTGATATTTAAAGCAATACGGGTGAATTGGACCTGTTGTCGCTTGCAAGGTTGGCAGGGGCTAGCCTCTTACGGCCTCCTGCCAGGCCGCCCTCCTCTATTTCATCCCGGGCTTGGGACCCGCCCCATTTTGGGCGCGAGTTGAATAGTCATTATGACGATATAACAAAATGGGTCTTGGCTGAGGATGATCTCACCTGGAAAAACCAAGCGAAAATTAATATTACGAGCATACGCCACGTATCCATACTTCATCCATCATCACACGCAGCAGCTTCCACCAAGGAACATAACTCCTCAACAAACGTATGCCAAAGTCTCTTTGTCCTGACCGTCAATCAGGCTTATTCATTGACATTAGCTCAACATTTTCTGCTATTGTGTCTCCAGTTGACATCGATCAAGTGTATCTTCGATCTCCCTCCACATCTCTTACCATGGGTGAGTCCAAACATGTCATGTCCATCTCCAGGGTCTTCTTCTCATCTATTGTTCCGCTGGCCTTGTCTTGTTCGCGTCATCTATTGTTCCGCTGGCCTTGTCTTGTTCGCGTCATCAGTTCTTGATTAGTCATCGTGTTATACCATTTCAATCCTTCTGTTCTACCTAAGTCCCCAGTTACGAAAGCCTGGTTTGTGTTTTTGTTTTTCTCCATGTTTCCCAGCCATACGCCACTGTGAGCAAGCATAACTGTATACTATCGCAGACACCGTCTTATCTTTGAAAACTATTTTTGCCTACAAGAGCTGTATAAAACAAACAAACTTATTAACTCTCTTTCTCTCCTGGTGAGAAGAATGTGCACCGAGACCTTTCGGCGATCAATTCTCTTATCAGACATGTCTTATAGCTTAGAATGAAGAGAGTTAAGAAAGAAACAGACGATACAATAATCAAAGCGTAAAAAAAATAAAGATAGGAACTCGGAGACATTTAGAGACAAGCGCGAGAGTTATAGATGGTAGGATAACTGATGAGAAGATAACAATTGCATACAGAGCAGATCAAAAGAACTTAAAGAATGTGCAAAATGGCAGACAAAATAATTTTAACAAAGTGCTAAAGAAACAGACAAAAGAACCGTAAGATTATGCTAGATAGACAGATAAAAATTCTTTGATAATGATAGAGAGATGGACAAAAGAATCATGTTACAGTGACAGAAATTACATCGATCAGATGAGCAATGCACCCAGACAGAACGATCATTAGGTAGACGGGGCTGAAACATAAACGGTAAAGGTAGACCCATAGCGGATACAGCCGTAGGAGAGTGAAGTGTTAGAGACTTCACCTATACTAGGTCACAGCTTTATGTGGTGAGATTATCAGTTCCCTTCCTCCCTGCGTTTGCATTCCTTAACTCAAAAGCAGAGTCAGTACCCATTACAAGCTGGGTAAGCTGGAGCTTGACGCTACAGGAATCAATCTCGGAACCTGGAAACTTTGTTGCGAGAGGCACGCGCTCAATACCGCTTGCAAAACCGTATCTTTGTGACGGTATTGCTTCCCCTGCTTTGCAGTAGTGGTCCAACAGCTGCCAAAACTCAAGAGTATCTAAATGGGCCGTCAAAGGCGTCTACCTTCGCACAAGATTACTCTTGGCAGAGTTGTAAATAGAAGGGTAATGACGCTTCTATCTCAATTTTGTATTCACAAGATATTCACATAAGCGAAGACAAAGCTGAATTGGTTGAGCGCGTTAATTCTAGAATCTGCCGACAACGTTTGTGAAGAATTAAGCAATGATAAATCTTAGCTCGTTCAAGCCCCTACCTCTGATTTACTCAGTGGAATTCTTATTATTCTGGTATAGCTCTGATGGTGTGTGTAGTAAATTTACTGAGACAAACATACAGTAACTTTAAAATGATTAAACTTACTTACGTAGTCGTTCCTCCTCTACCGTGAGGTGTAGAGGTTTATAAGAGAGAGCGCCATACTATTCTATCGGTTGTCTTCCTCCTGGCCTGGTTCCATTCTAGTCCTCGGTCCTTCAAAGACTGTCTAATGTTGTCCTCCCAGCGGACTTTGGGTCGTCTTGGGAGTCTGGATCCCTGGCTCTTTGTTTCCCATGCTTGTCGTGGTAGCCGATCTTCTCCCATTCTGCAGACATGGCCAAAGCATCTTAGTTGGGACTGTTCTACTTGGGTCTGCAGGGGATGGGATTTTAGGCTTTGGCGTATCGTCTGGTTGCGGACCATGTCTCTTCTTGTTACTTCAACCACCTTCCTCAGATACCTCATTTCGTAGGTTTGGATTTGGCTTTTGTGGGTTGTAGTCATTGCCCATGACTCGCATCCGTATGTCAAGACTGGGACATAGGTGGAGCGGTATACAGCCATCTTCGTTTTCTTACCAACCTCTCTCTTGCTGAGGAATCCTCGATTTATGGCCTGAAAAAGTCTCCCAGCTGCTGCTTTTCGAGTGGCCAACTCTTCTTTGATGCCTCCCTTTCGGTCTATAATAGCTCCGAGGTATTTAAAGTGGTCGACCTGCTCCAGGACCTGTTCTCCCAGCTTAATCTGATGTTTTCTTTCTTCTCGTGATATCACCATGGATTTTGTTTTAGAGCTGCTTATGACCATCCCTCTCTTCTCCAGCTCTTCCTTCCAGACTTGCAGGTTGGATTGGAGATGTACCTCTGATTTAGCAATCAGGGCAACATCATCAGCAAATGCCAGCTCCGAAATATAGACCTGTCTCATCTTCCAGTACCCCACTGAATACTTTCTTGTTCTCTCCTTACATGCCTTGATGACATCGTCCATAAGGAGTATGAAGAGGTAAGGTGACAGGATATCACCTTGTCTAACACCAGTGGTGGTCCTGAACTCTTCTGACTTATGGTTTGCTGTCCTCACATAATTTCTGCAAGACTTGAAGAAGCTCTGTATAGAATGAATCCGAGGTGCTGGAATGTTCTTCCTTGTCAAACAGTCCCAAAGTTTGCTCCAGGGGACCCTGTCAAACGCCTTTTTACAGATCTATGAAACACAGATGGATCTCACTCTTATACTCAAGGGCCTTTTCACTCAGCTGTCTGAGTGGGAAGATTATGTCTTGAGTACTTCGGTTTGCTCGGAATCCGCACGGGACCTCATCCAATTGTGGCTCAGCTAGGCGTCTGAGTCTCTGCTCTAGGATTCTAGAGTAGATTTTACCAGCGACACTGAGAAGGGATATGCCTCTATGGTTTCCACATTGTCGATTGTCACCCTTTTTGAAAATTGGTGTTATGATGGCAATCTCCCAATCCTTTGGTATGGTTTTGTTGCACCACGCTGCCTGTAGGACCCTTAAGAGTAATAGGTCGCCTGATGCTCCCATGTACTTAACCATTTCTGGTGTTATAGCATCATGCCCTGCTGCTTTGCCCATCTTGATTTTCTCCAGTGCTGTTTTCAGTTCTTCCATCTTTATGTCATCTTCACCATCATTGGTTTTCTCTTCTGTGCTAGTGGTTATCATTTCTGATGCTTCGCCATGCTCACCATCCAGGAGTTCTGAGAAATTCTCTTTCCATCTTTCCATTACTTCCTTCCGTATTATATTTTACGTATGTCAAACTTCTCCTTTTACTCGAGTTTGTCCATTAGTGGACCACTACTGCAGAGCAAGGAGGACAACGTGCCACAATTATTATTCTTCATTATCTGAGCCAAGATATATTGTACTAATATAATCTGAGCCAAGATATATTGTACTAATATAATCTGAGCCAAGATATATTGTACTAATATAATCTGAGCCAAGATATATTGTACTAATATAATCTGAGCCAAGATATATTGTACAAATATAATCTGAGCCAAGATATATTGTACTAATATAATCTGAGCCAAGATATATTGTACTAATATAATCTGAGCCAAGATATATTGTACTAATATAATCTGAGCCAAGATATATTGTACTAATATAATCTGAGCCAAGATATATTGTACTAATATAATCTGAGCCAAGATATATTGTACTAATATAATCTGAGCCAAGATATATTGTACTAATATAATCTGAGCCAAGATATATTGGACTAATATAATCTGAGCCAAGATATATTGTACTAATATAATCTGAGCCAAGATATATTGTACTAATCCTTTTAAAAAAAATAAGAATCTTGAACCCACATGTCAAGGCCAGGCTCTTGTATGGCTTTGACACCTGGAGAACATTACAAATGACAACCAGAAAGAACAGACTTTCATAAATGGGTTCTTGCTCAAAATAGAAGGATTGAAAAAGTATGATAAGATCAGAGAGTGTACGAAGAAGAAGAAGAAGAAGAAGACTATGGTATGATCAGTAATAAGGAACTAATGGAGACAACAACTCAGACAAACACCAGTGGAGGGGAGGGGAGGTAATGACGCTGATGTCGGAGGACAAATATTAAGAAAATCTGTAGGTAGCATTACAAGTCACTCCTTGTTCTGGAATCCCCAGGGCAAGAGATATATAGGTAGACTAAAACAACGCATGAAGAACGAACGAACGAACTTTATTTTTCATAGGGTTGAAGGTTGGACACGCAGGCCCATCTGACCTTCTGCCCTCTCATCCTTTAATACAGAATTCATTCTCATAGAAGAAAACTGGCGACAGAGATGAAATATATTTAAAAAAGAGATTTTAAAAAAATATATGGACAGTCCTTTGGCGGATGACACATGATAGGGGGGAGGGGGGAGAAGCATTTGAGTGTTGTCGGACCTAAGCTCTATGGGGAGCTGAAATGATTTCTACCTACTGAGCCACTTGACTTTTTCATTGGACTGATATTAGTGTTACCCTTCTTGTGGAGCTAGTTTATTGATTGGCTGGTGTCCTCGTGCTCCTCCTGGTTCCAGGATGTCTATGATGGTCAGGAATATGCGTACAAGCTCCTTCAGGCATGTCGTACAAGCTGACTAATAGGAGGTTGGGCATTGGGCTGGCAACTTCATTATGTAAAATATATTGAGGCATAAACGACCACTACAGGAGCATGAGAGACTTTCTGGTGCCGAGTTTCTACAAGGGGACCAGTTACAGTGCTGGTTCTATGGTTCATATGGAGCTCAAAGGGAAAAGATGATGATAATGATGATGATGATTGTCACGGATTGCCTCCCCTGCTTTGCAGTAGTGGTCTAATAGTGACCAAAACTCAAGAGTATCTAATATTGGCTTCCAAGATATCTACCTATGCGCAAGATTACTCGGCAGAAATGTAGATAGAAGATTAATGACACTTCCACCCGAAGGGAGCATTCACAAGATATTCCTAGAAGTCAAGAACAAAAGCTGCTTACAGCTGAGCAATTCGTTAACTTATTATCTGGTCCGTCGCCTTTTGTGAATGGTTTACGCAATGGTTTATCCCGTTCAAGCCCCCAGTTGGTGTAATCCACCGAAATCCCTCCTATAAGGTATAGTTCTGTTTAGTTTAAATATATGTCTAAGTATTTATATATAGATTTATTAATTATTCTGGCTCATACGTTTGCTTTCATACATATAACTAAATCAACTATTATTGTTTAGTTTTAAAACAACACTTAACAATATTAATAGTGAAATAGTCTTTAACAGGTTAAAATAAATATGGAAAGATTAGTGGAATTTTGATAGTTATAAAGTTCTCGTGACGTAGGTGGAATTTTAACTTTATACTTAAAGTTTAACTGAAATGTCCTTTTTGCTGGTGCCTTTTAGTTAGCACTTAGCTTGTATAAGTGAGTCCTGCAGCTGTGGTTCATCAATTCTGTGATGACGAAAGCCTTCTCCACACTTTCTTCCACTGAATGCGGTTATGGTGGATGCTTTTCTCTCACACTAGCTGCGTTAGTACCACAAATCGTCTGATGGCTTGTAACTACGAACTTTAGACAAATAGAAAGAAACAAATGCCTGCTGAGTACATTTGTTCGCCGCAAACTAACAGGCCCATTGTCATGCGCTCCACCCACCAATGTTAACCTCTCAGAGTAATTAAATTCCCGAGCACACAGTGTAACTTAGGGAATATGATGAAAATTCACCAATATTCTTCTGGGGGTCAATTAAGAAATTGCGTCTGGAGTGCGTGAATAATGATTTGCCTGAATTTCAATTAAAAAAGGTACATAAATCTTACAAGATAATATGTTACACTGGAGGCACATATCATGTAGTTATCACTCATCTCTGCTCCAGTCGGAGTCTGGGGTCGCTCTGCTGTCGGGTTTCCCGCACGACTAGTCGGAAACAATCCCAGTTCTTGCTGTAGTGGTTCACGAATATACTATTTTGATATTTTGAGGTTGCCAGCTTCATATACAGGGTGTCCATAAAGTCTCTTTACAATTTAACAAATTTATTACAAAGGCAATTGATGAGATATCTTAATCAGATTTGTTCTATGTGTAGCCGTGAGTCGTATTGCAAGATTCGGACCACTGCCCTTTCAGTAGATAGTGTGTTGTAAAGTAAATACTAGAAACTTCCTTCACTCAGACCGACTCTACTTTTTCTTCATACCCACTGTTGATCAATCGATACCACTCAAAAACAGCAGTGAAAATATCAATGGTGGAACTTTATTAACATACGTTGATAACTGAGTAAAAATGGTATGCCCAACCTTTCTCTTCAAGGTTGGCAGTCTTGCAAAATACAATCTTCAGTTTCAAACAATCTCAGTATCCATTTTTCACATACATTTGCTTGTCTTCTTACTATTACTTGTCTCAGCTATAGAACATGTCATATATTTATTCAGACAGAACTTCCTGTCGTTCTTCTGTTTATGTTTCTTTTCCCATGTTTCTTGTTATATCTCTATACGAGAAACTGGCCTTAACCGCCAGGGCTGTCACTTTTACCAAGATTTCATCTGTTTACTGTCCTCTGCTCAGACCTGGTCTGCTGAGCCACATACGCTAGTTATAAATCAAAATGTCAAAACGTACCTGTTTTGTTTCTTCATTTGAAATACACTTTTTCTTACACACACACACTTTAGTGCTCCGAATATATCTTATACAACAATAAAATCTTACGCTGTACGTTCAATATCTAACTACACACTTGAGAGCAACACCTTTCCCTGCCTACACTTAGCGCGTCTCAAACCAGACTCCGTCAAAACCCCGTTCCAACATTCTTCGTTCACGCCTAACATGTGTTTACGCATCTCGACTTTCTCGTGCAATACTTTTTTATCAACTCACTCAAACCTGTAAGGGACTTAATTCTAAGTTACTTCCCTTAAGACAAAGCCTAATCTTACACATCTTATCTCCCTTCATTAACGACAAATAATCTGCAACCAAACCCATCCATACCATTTTTCTACATTCTTTCTCTCTATCAAAACCAAACCACCGTTCACACATCTCCCCCCCTTAAAAAAAAAAATTTCTCTCACAGAGAAAATTTCCCGAAAAATCTCCACTCACTCTCTTCCTTCCCTCTTCTACTACCAATTCCATCCCTCTCTTCCTCAACATCTGTCCCAATGAGACCCACCATTCTCCACTTCTAATCAACCTCACTCATCTTCCTGTCTACAATTTCCATTTCATAGTATACATTTTCCATCCTGGAACTGTTTTCATAGTATACATTTTACTGAATACAAGTTTTCATATAATACATTTTACTGAATACAACTCTTTTCATGTTACAACTTGTACATAATGCAATTCCTTTCATATTACACCTTGTCGTTTGCTCCTTTACGACTCTTACTAGACCTTTCTAACTTCATTAGCCATTTACCATCCCTTTTATCTCTACTCCCAAGTTTATTATCCCGCCTACGCGAATTATCTTGAAATTCTGCCTATCTCATTAATCGTTCTACTTAATTGCATATCTTTCCTACGTTATCTACATTTCATTTCCATCTTCCCTTGTGGTTAAAAGAAACCCGTAACCATATACAATGTGTACTGTTTCCTCAACATAATTATTCTCTCCTCTATTCTCATTTCCTTTTTTTTTCTACCTCCCATTATTCTTCCTTATTATCCCCCGATAACCTCCATTTCTTATAACTTGGAGAATCCTCGCTTCCCACAAAGTCTTCATCAGACTCTGGCAACTGCCAAAAAAAAATCTGCATCTTCCTCAACTCCGTTGTCAGCTCCCTCTAGATTATCACTTCTAATTATCCAATTTTCTCTATATCTTCGCCATTTCCCTATGGCCCTCATCTACCGCCATATTCTCTATAGTTTCTCCAATACTCCTTTATTTGTCTCGTAATTCCCTTTCGTCTCCTCTCTGTGACTTCTCCATTCCTCCCATCTACGTCTCTCTCCCTTAATCTATGGCTTCCCTGCCTCTTTCCTCTTCTCTTCCACCACTGCAGTAGTCCATCGTTCGGACCTACTCAGCTTACTTTATGTTCAGTGTAGAACGATTGCATCTAGTTTCCAAACAACTAGACTCCCGCTGCAATTTCTACTTCTCTCCTCTCCCTCATGACCGCTACTCTCGTTCCCTCTCTGGAACTGTGCTGTCCAATTTCTCAACCACAACTCCGTCCATCTCCCAACACCTCTCACCATCACTGCCGTCCTCCTCTACGGTTTCTCAAAATCTCAAAATCTCTATTATTATTCATTCCGTCTTCCTCTACGACTGCTCAAAATATATAACTCCATATTTCTCCCATTTCACCATAATACTCCATGTTTCTGCCATCCTCCTGCACGGCCTCCTCAAAATCTCCACCCCCATATTACTCCTTACCTCCATACCTCATTTTGCTCCATAACTGCCGTCCTCCTCCACGGCCTCATCAACATGTCAGTCTGCACTATTCTTGCCGTCGTCACCACGGCGTTTCACATAATTTCCGCCATACTACCATGGCCTCTAATCTACTTCTTACATCTCCTTTCCTCCTCTCCTCTACTGCAGTACCCTATTGGTCAGGTGTGCTCAGTTTACTTCTTAAGTGCGGTATGGACCAATCATACTTGTCCTTTTTAAGACTAGCAACCGCCGCCACTTGTCTACCTCCCATATGCTATGTCTTCTTCCATAGCCTCCTACTCATTCCCCTATTTGCTCATAAGCTCCATCAACTTCAACACCATTGTCTCTTTACTTTTAAGCGCCTCTAACGCTATCAGTTTATTCATATCTTGAGTCTCCTCTACTCGTCTAACCTTGTCAACACTTTGCTTCCTCTCTACCTCTGTATCTCGTGTATCTCCCGAGTTTCTCTCAACCTCCTTACTTCTTACTTCGTCAACCGTTTGCCTCGGTTTCCCTCTATCTTCCATTTCTTCCCTTCTCGTACTCCCTGGGTTCCTCTCAGATTCTTACTCTTTAATTTGTCGCTACCTCGACTTGTACTCCTAGTATCTCTCATACTACTACTCCTATTTCTATCTCCCTTTCTAGCCTCTCGGCTCTTGGATCGGTACTCCCTTCGATCCGTATTTCCTCTCTCTTCCTCCTTTCTAGCCTCCCGGCTCTTAGATCGGTAATTCCCTCGATCTGTATGTGTTCTATTTCTCTGTGTATCTAATCCCTCTGGACTCTTGGATAGGTATTCCCGTCGACCCGTATCTCTTCTATCCTCACTTCTATTTCTCAGCCTATCTCGGCTCTTGGATCGGAAATCCCTTCTATCCATATCCCTCCTTCTTTCTCTACTATTATCTCTCCTATTCTCCTCGCTCTCTCTAGTCTTGAATCGGTATTCTCCTCGACTCGTATCTCTCCTATTACTAGCCTCTCGGCTCTTGGATCGGTATTCTCTTCGACCCGTATCCCTACTTGCCTCCTCAGTATCTCTACTCTTAGATCGGTATTCTCGTCGATCTGCACTTCTACTACTTTCATGTTTCTTAACTTCTTCTACTTTCTGCGTCGCCTTCTCTATGGCTTCCCTTCTATCATCCCCTGCCCAAGGTGCTGTGACATCTTCCTTTTTCTCTGATGCATCTCTATTGATTTCCTGTTTGCTTTCTAACTCTTCCAACTTCTTCTCTAAATCTGCGCAAAGTGCAGTTAACTGTTCTATTTTTGTTCTATCTTTATTTCCTTCTTCCTCTTTGTTTTTCTTCGACCTTCCCTGGTCGACACTGTCTATTTCCCATTGACCCGTTCTCTTGGTCTTTCTATCTTGTTCCTTTTGCACTTCTCTATGACTATATTTCTCCTTTTCCAATTCTTCAGATTTCCTGTCCTTATATTGAACAATTGCCCGTATGTCCTTCATCTCCGCTACACTACTATTTCTTACTTTATTCTTCCTCTTTAGTCTGACCTCTTCTACATGTCTCAACTTTGCTAGACGCCTTCTGTAATCCTCTGAATCGTCTGATGATGACGACCGCTGTCTCTTCATCCCTCTTATATTTTCTTCTTCCATCTCTTCCTGCGTATCTGAATCTTTAGCTGATGTGTCCTCTATATTCTGAGTTTGACTTGCACCACTTTGTTGTTTAGTCTCTATCTGTTGCTCCTTTTGTTTCAATAGCTGCTGCTCCTGTGCTCTGTTTCTTTGTTCTGCAGCTCTCGTATGTTTGTACGGTGCATCTATTTCTGTTTCAATATTATTCCATTGTTTCCTTATTCCTGTCGTATCTTCTAGAATCTCATTGTACTGTTTACTCTCTGTATCCTGCCATACTTGTATCCTGTCTTCTTCTGGCCTATATGTGCCCATCTCCTCTTGTTCGCTGTGTAAGATTTCTGGCCTATATGTGCCCATCTCCTCTTGTTCGCTGTGTAAGATTTGGGGGTTTGGGGGGGGGTTAACCGATCAGATGTTGTTCCCGGTTCTGCGTGGATTTGTGTTGTTCTTCCTGCCCTTGTGCGACTCTGACTACCTGTTGATGTTTCTCCATAGTCATCTTCCCATCCTACTCTCCAGTTGTCTCCTATCCTGTTAGACTCCTTCCAGTCACTATCATTTTGTGTTGCTTCAATTCTACGTGTTCCTATCCGTTCATGTGTATTGTTATGTTGTTTATGTCCTTCCGTGTAGTGTGGTGTGTTATTGGGAATCCGTGTACATCTTTCTTGAACACTGCCTCTCATACTATACATACTATGGCTCCTTATATAGCCTCTTATATCCATCGGTCTATCTTCCTCTATTTCGTCTACGACAAGCTTGTAGATTTCTTCCTTTCTTTGTGATAAGTCTATATCAAACTTTTCTTCCAGAATTTTCTGCACCTCCTTTAGTACCACGATGTCTGGTTTAGTTCTTCCAAGGATGGCTTTTATTTCTTTCCTCAACTGCTCTATACTTGGTTGAGGTATTTTGATCCTTTCCATCTTTTCTGTTACACCGTTAACTCTCTGTATTCCATTCTCTTTTGTGTGCTTTTTCTCGCCTAACACTGCATTGAGTCTGAATGGTGTGCATACATCTTCCTTGATTCCTACCTTGTCCTGCTTCCTTGTTTCCACTTTCTTCTGCTCTCTGTATATCTTGTTGTTAACTCTATGTTGTGGTACCACCACTGTCTGTGGTTTCCGATTTTGTCTCTGACGCGCGTTGTTATTGTTCATAGTTTCTTGTATTTGGTGCTTTTCTTGGTATTTTCTTCCTGACCTTCCATCAGTTGTACCCTTCCTAATACAAATCCTCTTGGTATTCTAACTGTTTTTCCCGTGGTGTTTATAATCATCATTGGAAATTGTTGTCTTTTTCCAATTTGTACTATTCCTTCTACCATTTCTAGTCCGGGTTCATCTAGTATATCTCCATCTTCCCAGTCGAGTGTTAAGACCGTTTGTCCTTGGTTGAAATATGGGGATCTTTTCAACTTGCCTTGAACAATACCGACTTCATTCGGTCGCAGCGTAACTGTTGTTCTGTTTCGGATTATGGACGTTATGTATACGTCGTCCTGTAACCTGATACATTCGCCATGTATCTTCAGTTGGTGAGTATCAAAATGTATTTGAGCCTTATGTTTTAGCAGAAAATCACGTCCTAGTATGATATTTCTCGTCATCCCCTTCACAATGGTGAACGTGTGTTCCACGATCATATTGCCAATTCTCATTTGTATCATAGCTGTTCCCATCACTTTCAGGTTTTCTCCTGACACCGAGGTAAGTGTATTTTGTGACTTTCTGTATTGAGCTACGCCTCGTATCTGTTTATAAAGTCCAAATCTGATAAAGCTTACAGTAGCCCCTGAGTCTACCAATGCTCTATATCTCCTTCCGTGTATTTCGACAATACATGAGCAAGGGTCTGGTTTATGAGCTAGCTCGATTGCTGTTGCTACTTGTCTTCTTTTAGGGATACGTTGTTTTCTTTCTTGTTTTTCAATTTCATTTATTTGTATTTTCTTGTCTTTGACTCCTCTCCTGATGTCTCCAACAAAATTCCTCAAATCTATTCTAGTTCTTCTCCTATTCACGCTGTCCCAATGTCCTGATCCATAGTTGCTGTTGAAAGTCGGGAGTGTCCTGTCTTTGTTATTTCATGTTCTATTATGTCCCTGTTTATATTGATATTGGTTACATTTACATTTCCCAATTTCGCGATCTGTACATATGTTTCTCCTTTCATATTTGTTCCTGTTTATAACTGAACCATCCCAATTCATCTTCCTATTCCTGTATTCTTGACATGTTTGTTTTTGACGTCCTCCCTTGTCAAACCAATTCCTATGATGATGTACTCTGGCCCATTGTCTATGCTGTTGTTGGTTATACCTATTTACCACACTCACATAGTGAGCTGTTCACGTTGTGGTTGCCTTCCACTTGAGTGTAAATATCCTTTTGTGTGTCGGACTCTGTCACGAATATTTGTGACGCCCGGGTTGTATCTGTAATTATTTTGAGTATTGTTGTGACCAGTGAATGGTTGTACAGTTACCGGACAAGGCTTCTGTGTTGTACTAGTGCGTGTCGGATTACCGGTCTCAACTCTTCGTACTGAGTGCTGCGGCTGCTAGTGGCCTATAATTACACTCAAATTGTTTATGTCCCAGCCTATTGCAAGCATAACACACGCTTTGCCTGCGGTCCACCTGCCTTGACCTATAAAACGTTTCCATTCCTCTCCCCCTCGTTTCTATCCTTCTTTGTTGACAATGTCCTATCTCCATAGGTTCTTCTTGTGTTTCTTCGCATGGAACTTCCCTACCAAGCCTGAGGTCCAATCTTCTTCTAAGGTTCTCTTTGGCTGTAGCAAGTGCAATGGCCTGTGACAAGTTTTGTGGGTCCTTCCTAAGGAGATGTAATTTAATTGGTATACCATTCAACCCATCGACGAATATGCCCACTAACTGTTTTTTTTCCACCTCTTGCTGGTTAATTTGTTGCCCCAAGCAAACTTCTTCCGCTAGGTTTAACAACCTGTCGCTGAACATTTGAATGGGTTCCTCTGCTTGTTGTTGTATGCTCCTCAGCAGCGTCCACGCATACGATGCATCCGTAATTTGTGCATACCTTCTTATTAGTTCTTTTTAAAAATCTTCCCATGTCTCATCTGGGACAGTGTCAAACCTGCGTCTTATAAAATCTACTACTAACCCGCATGAGGAAAGATATGCAACTTGTTTGTACTCACCTTGGTCCATATTGACCGAAGTGCAATATCTTTGTATCTCGAGCAACCATTTTCTACATAAAGTAGGATTCCCTGCATATGGTGTTATACTGTTCCGGATATTCTGGAACTTACTTTCATTTCTAATGGCAGTCATAGCCTTGGCTACCTGCTCAAGAGCAGCCACATTGGGATCTAAACCCACCGTAAGTTGTTGTTGTTGTTGCATCTTGTCTTGACCTGTAAGTGTTAGTGTTAATAGAAACACCTGTAAAAAAATTAATATAAATCTCTTGGTTGACCTGTAAGAGAATTATTAACCAATATCTGTGTACAATACTTATAATTCTTATGAGTTACAAAACAATTATCAATCTAATTCTCATAATTTAACTGACTACACTAATAATTAACTTAATTTGTTTCTAAATGTTTATGTGTTACATAATCTGTTTTCCTTGATTGGGATACACACTTGCTCCTCCAGTATTTCAGAATTAATCAACACAATTTTTGTCTTATACGGCTGTATACTATTATTTTTTGCGCGTTGGGCCTGTTGATCATTCAGATTGTTATCTCATGCATGTACCTGTATTCTGACGGTTGTCGGATGATGTAGACTGTTTTGTTCTTTATATTCTTCTTGTGCACTTGTCCTTCGTGATGTCTTGACTTCTGTGTTGTCTTGCTTTGTTTCTTCAGCTCGCAGGATTCCTTCGATTTGTATCTTCTTAATGAACTTGACCTTCGTGATGCTTTGGATAGACTTCGTTGTTTTTGATGTCGCTTCACTTTACTTGACTTCTGTTTTGTCTTGATTTGTTTTTTCGCTCGCAGGATTCTTTCTTTCTGTGTAATCTCTTCTTAGTGAACTTGACCTTCGTTCTGTCTGCAGTCTTTTAAATCTCTATCTTGTATAGGGTTAGGTGCATCAAAATACTCTGTGACCGTTGTAGTGCTAGATACGAAAATATTTGACGCAACCGTACCTAATATGTGATGCCGAAACTGACATCTGAGTGGAGTCTGTCTTTCTTTATAAAAGTTTCTTGAACTATCATTGAGTTATAAAAGTTTCTTGAGCTATTCTAGTGTAGGGCTGGTCACTGGCACCATTAGTTACCCTGTTATCTGTTGTCTTTGCTACTGCCTACTGTAGGGCTGGTCACGAGCACCACGCATATCTGTGGCCGTGAGTCGTATTGTAAGATTCGGACCACTGCCCTTTCAGTAGATAGTGTGTTGTAAAGTAAATACTAGAAACTTCCTTCACTCAGACTGACTCTACTTTTTCTTCATACCCACTGTTGATCAATCGATACCACTCAAAAACAGCAGTGAAAATATCAATGGTAGAACTTTATTAACATACGTTGATAACTGAGTAAAAATGGTATGCCCAACCTTTCTCTTCAAGGTTGGCAGTCTTGCAAAATACAATCTTCAGTTTCAAACAATCTCAGTATCCATTTTTCACATACATTTGCTTGTCTTCTTACTATTACTTGTCTCAGCTATAGAACATGTCATATATTTATTCAGACAGAACTTCCTGTCGTTCTTCTGTTTATGTTTCTTTTCCCATGTTTCTTGTTATATCTCTATACGAGAAACTGGCCTTAACCGCCAGGGCTGTCACTTTTACCAAGATTTCATCTGTTTACTGTCCTCTGCTCAGACCTGGTCTGCTGAGCCACATACGCTAGTTA
Organism: Oreohelix idahoensis; assembly: GCA_024509875.1. Lineage (NCBI taxonomy): Eukaryota > Metazoa > Mollusca > Gastropoda > Stylommatophora > Oreohelicidae > Oreohelix > Oreohelix idahoensis. Next base: position 15,272 of record JAMPIV010012388.1, read on the forward strand.
TAAATCAAAATGTCAAAACGTACCTGTTTTGTTTCTTCATTTGAAATACACTTTTTCTTACACACACACTTAGTGTGCTCCGAATATATCTTATACAACAATAAAATCTTACGCTGTACGTTCAATATCTAACTACACACTTGAGAGCAACACCTTTCCCTGCCTACACTTAGCGCGTCTCAAACCAGACTCCGTCAAAACCCCGTTCCAACATTCTTCGTTCACGCCTAACATGTGTTTACGCATCTCGACTTTCTCGTGCAATACTTTTTTTTCTCAACTCACTCAAACCTGTAAGGGACTTAATTCTAAGTTACTTCCCTTAAGACAAAGCCTAATCTTACACATCTTATCTCCCTTCATTAACGACAAATAATCTGCAACCAAACCCATCCATACCATTTTTCTACATTCTTTCTCTCTATCAAAACCAAACCACCGTTCACACATCTCCCCCCCTTAAAAAAAAATTTCTCTCACAGAGAAAATTTCCCGAAAAATCTCCACTCACTCTCTTCCTTCCCTCTTCTACTACCAATTCCATCCCTCTCTTCACTTCTAATCAACCTCACTCATCTTCCTGTCTACAATTTCCATTTCATAGTATACATTTTCCATCCTGGAACTCTTTTCATAGTATACATTTTACTGAATACAAGTTTTCATATAATACATTTTACTGAATACAACTCTTTTCATGTTACAACTTGTACATAATGCAATTCCTTTCATATTACACCTTGTCGTTTGCTCCTTTACGACTCTTACTAGACCTTTCTAACTTCATTAGCCATTTACCATCCCTTTTATCTCTACTCCCAAGTTTATTATCCCGCCTACGCGAATTATCTTGAAATTCTGCCTATCTCATTAATCGTTCTACTTAATTGCATATCTTTCCTACGTTATCTACATTTCATTTCCATCTTCCCTTGTGGTTAAAAGAAACCCGTAACCATATACAATGTGTACTGTTTCCTCAACATAATTATTCTCTCCTCTATTCTCATTTCCTTAGTTTTTCTATCTCTCATTATTCTTCCTTATTATCTCCCTATAACCTCCATTTCTTATAACTTGGAGAATCCTCGCTTCCCACAAAGTCTTCATCAGACTCTGGCAACTGCCAAAAAAAATCTGCATCTTCCTCAACTCCGTTGTCAGCTCCCTCTAGATTATCACTTCTAATTATCCAATTTTCTCTATATCTTCGCCATTTCCCTATGGCCCTCATCTACCGCCATATTCTCTATAGTTTCTCCAATACTCCTTTATTTGTCTCGTAATTCCCTTTCGTCTCCTCTCTGTGACTTCTCCATTCCTCCCATCTACGTCTCTCTCCCTTAATCTATGGCTTCCCTGCCTCTTTCCTCTTCTCTTCCACCACTGCAGTAGTCCATCGTTCGGACCTACTCAGCTTACTTTATGTTCAGTGTAGAACGATTGCATCTAGTTTCCAAACAACTAGACTCCCGCTGCAATTTCTACTTCTCTCCTCTCCCTCATGACCGCTACTCTCGTTCCCTCTCTGGAACTGTGCTGTCCAATTTCTCAACCACAACTCCGTCCATCTCCCAACACCTCTCACCATCACTGCCGTCCTCCTCTACGGTTTCTCAAAATCTCAAAATCTCTATTATTCATTCCGTCTCCTCCTCTACGACTGCTCAAAATATATAACTCCATATTTCTCCCATTTCACCATAATACTACTCCATGTTTCTGCCATCCTCCTGCACGGTTTCTCAAAATCTCCACCCCCATATTCCTTACCTCCTTAACTCCATACCTCATTTTGCTCTCATAACTGCCGTCCTCCTCACACGGCTCTCATCAACATGTCAGTCTGCACTATTCTTGCCGTCGTCACCACGGCGTTTCACCTCATAATTTCCGCCATACTACCATGGCTTTCTAATCATACTTACTTATGACCTCTATCTTCTTACCTCTCCCTCCTCTCCTCTACTGCAGTACCCTATTGGTCAGGTGTGCTCAGTTTGGTTCTTAAGTCGGGTATGCACCAATCACACTTGTGCTTTTTGAGACTCGCAACCGCCGCCACTTCTCTATACACCTCCTAATATGCTATGTCTTCTTCCATAGCCTCCTACTCATTCCCCTATTTTGCCCATAAGCTCCATCAACTTCAACACCATTGTCTCTTTACTTTTAAGCGCCTCTAACGCTATCAGTTTATTCATATCTTGAGTCTCCTCTACTCGTCTAACCTTGTCAACACTTTGCTTCCTCTCTACCTCTGTATCTCGTGTATCTCCCGAGTTTCTCTCAACCTCCTTACTTCTTACTTCGTCAACCGTTTGCCTCGGTTTCCCTCTATCTTCCATTTCTTCCCTTCTCGTACTCCCTGGGTTCCTCTCAGATTCTTTACTCTTTAATTTGTCGCTACCTCGACTTGTACTCCTAGTATCTCTCATACTACTACTCCTATTTCTATCTCCCTTTCTAGCCTCTCGGCTCTTGGATCGGTACTCCCTTCGATCCGTATTTCCTCTCTCTTCCTCCTTTCTAGCCTCCCGGCTCTTAGATCGGTAATTCCCTCGATCTGTATGTGTTCTATTTCTCTGTGTATCTAATCCCTCTGGACTCTTGGATAGGTATTCCCGTCGACCCGTATCTCTTCTATCCTCACTTCTATTTCTCAGCCTATCTCGGCTCTTGGATCGGAAATCCCTTCTATCCATATCCCTCCTTCTTTCTCTACTATTATCTCTCCTATTCTCCTCGCTCTCTCTAGTCTTGAATCGGTATTCTCCTCGACTCGTATCTCTCCTATTACTAGCCTCTCGGCTCTTGGATCGGTATTCTCTTCGACCCGTATCCCTACTTGCCTCCTCAGTATCTCTACTCTTAGATCGGTATTCTCGTCGATCTGCACTTCTACTACTTTCATGTTTCTCACTTCTTTCTCTTTCTGCGTCGCCTTCTCTATGGCTTCCTTTATATCATCCCCTGCCCAAGGTGCTGTGACATCTTCCTTTTTCTCTGATGCATCTCTATTGATTTCCTGTTTGCTTTCTAACTCTTCCAACTTCTTCTCTAAATCTGCGCAAAGTGCAGTTAACTGTTCTATTTTTGTTCTATCTTTATTTCCTTCTTCCTCTTTGTTTTTTCTTCGACCTTCCCTGGTCGACACTGTCTATTTCCCATTGACCCGTTCTCTTGGTCTTTCTATCTTGTTCCTTTTGCACTTCTCTATGACTATATTTCTCCTTTTCCAATTCTTCAGATTTCCTGTCCTTATATTGAACAATTGCCCGTATGTCCTTCATCTCCGCTACACTACTATTTCTTACTTTATTCTTCCTCTTTAGTCTGACCTCTTCTACATGTCTCAACTTTGCTAGACGCCTTCTGTAATCCTCTGAATCGTCTGATGATGACGACCGCTGTCTCTTCATCCCTCTTATATTTTCTTCTTCCATCTCTTCCTGCGTATCTGAATCTTTAGCTGATGTGTCCTCTATATTCTGAGTTTGACTTGCACCACTTTGTTGTTTAGTCTCTATCTGTTGCTCCTTTTGTTTCAATAGCTGCTGCTCCTGTGCTCTTTGTTCTGCAGCTCTCGTATGTTTGTACGGTGCATCTATTTCTGTTTCAATATTATTCCATTGTTTCCTTATTCCTGTCGTATCTTCTAGAATCTCATTGTACTGTTTACTCTCTGTATCCTGCCATACTTGTATCCTGTCTTCTTCTGGCCTATATGTGCCCATCTCCTCTTGTTCGCTCGCTGTGTAAGATTTCTGGCCTATATGTGCCCATCTCCTCTTGTTCGCTGTGTAAGATTTGGGGGGTTGGGGTTAACCGATCAGATGTTGTCCCGGTTCTGCATGGAATTGTGTGTTCTTCCTGCCTTGTGCGACTCTGACTACCTGTTGATGTTTCTCCATAGTCATCTTCCCATCCTACTCTCCAGTTGTCTCCTATCCTGTTAGACTCCTTCCAGTCACTATCATTTTGTGTTGCTTCAATTCTACGTGTTCCTATCCGTTCATGTGTATTGTTATGTTGTTTATGTCCTTCCGTGTAGTGTGGTGTGTTATTGGGAATCCGTGTACATCTTTCTTGAACACTGCCTCTCATACTATACATACTATGGCTCCTTATATAGCCTCTTATATCCATCGGTCTATCTTCCTCTATTTCGTCTACGACAAGCTTGTAGATTTCTTCCTTTCTTTGTGATAAGTCTATATCAAACTTTTCTTCCAGAATTTTCTGCACCTCCTTTAGTACCACGATGTCTGGTTTAGTTCTTCCAAGGATGGCTTTTATTTCTTTCCTCAACTGCTCTATACTTGGTTGAGGTATTTTGATCCTTTCCATCTTTTCTGTTACACCGTTAACTCTCTGTATTCCATTCTCTTTTGTGTGCTTTTTCTCGCCTAACACTGCATTGAGTCTGAATGGTGTGCATACATCTTCCTTGATTCCTACCTTGTCCTGCTTCCTTGTTTCCACTTTCTTCTGCTCTCTGTATATCTTGTTGTTAACTCTATGTTGTGGTACCACCACTGTTGTGGTTTCCGATTTTGTCTCTGACGCGCGTTGTTATTGTTCATAGTTTCTTGTATTTGGTGCTTTTCTTGGTGTTCCATATTCCTTCCTGACCTTCCATCAGTTGTACCCTTCCTAATACAAATCCTCTTGGTATTCTAACTGTTTTTTCCCGTGGTGTTTATAATCATCATTGGAAATTGTTGTCTTTTTCCAATTTGTACTATTCCTTCTACCATTTCTAGTCCGGGTTCATCTAGTATATCTCCATCTTCCCAGTCGAGTGTTAAGACCGTTTGTCCTTGGTTGAAATATGGGGATCTTTTCAACTTGCCTTGAACAATACCGACTTCATTCGGTCGCAGCGTAACTGTTGTTCTGTTTCGGATTATGGACGTTATGTATACGTCGTCCTGTAACCTGATACATTCGCCATGTATCTTCAGTTGGTGAGTATCAAAATGTATTTGAGCCTTATGTTTTAGCAGAAAATCACGTCCTAGTATGATATTTCTCGTCATCCCCTTCACAATGGTGAACGTGTGTTCCACGATCATATTGCCAATTCTCATTTGTATCATAGCTGTTCCCATCACTTTCAGGTTTTCTCCTGACACCGAGGTAAGTGTATTTTGTGACTTTCTGTATTGAGCTACGCCTCGTATCTGTTTATAAAGTCCAAACCTAATAAAGCTTACAGTAGCCCCTGAGTCTACCAATGCTCTATATCTCCTTCCGTGTATTTCGACAATACATGAGCAAGGGTCTGGTTTATGAGCTAGCTCGATTGCTGTTGCTACTTGTCTTCTTTTAGGGATACGTTGTTTTCTTTCTTGTTTTTCAATTTCATTTATTTGTATTTTCTTGTCTTTGACTCCTCTCCTGATGTCTCCAACAAAATTCCTCAAATCTATTCTAGTTCTTCTCCTATTCACGCTGTCCCAATGTCCTGATCCATAGTTGCTGTTGAAAGTCGGGAGTGTCCTGTCCCTGTTATTCCATGTTCTATTATGTCCCTGTTTATATTGATATTGGTTACATTTCCATTTCCCAATTTCGCGATCTGTACATATGTTTCTCCTTTCATATTTGTTCCTGTTTATAACTGAACCATCCCAATTCATCTTCCTATTCCTGTATTCTTGACATGTTTGTTTTTTGACGTCCTCCCTTGTCAAACCAATTCCTATGATGATGGTGTACTCTGGCCCATTGTCTATGTTGTTGAGACCTATTTACCCCTTCTCACATAGTGACTTGTGATCCGTCTGTACCCTGAGTGTATCAATATATTTTGTGTCGGACTCTGTCACGAATATTTGTGACGCCCGGGTTGTATCTGTAAGTCTCCCTTGTTTGTGTTTATTGTTGTGACCAGTGAATTTTACAGTTACTGGGACAAGGCTTCTGTGTGTCTAGTGCGTGTCGATTACCGGTCTCAACTCTTCGTACTGAGTGCTGCGGCTCTAGTGGCCTGTAATTACACTCAAATTGTTTATGTCCCAGCCTATTGCAAGCATAACACACGCTTTGCCTGCGGTCCACCTGCCTTGACCTATAAAACGTTTCCATTCCTCTCCCTCGTCTTTCTATCCTTCTTTGTTGACAATGTCCTATCTCCATAGGTTCTTCTTGTGTTTCTTCGCATGGAACTTCCCTACCAAGCCTGAGGTCCAATCTTCTTCTAAGGTTCTCTTTGGCTGTAGCAAGTGCAATGGCCTGTGACAAGTTTTGTGGGTCCTTCCTAAGGAGATGTAATTTAATTGGTATACCATTCAACCCATCGACGAATATGCCCACTAACTGTTTTTCCACCTCTTGCTGGTTAATTTGTTGCCCCAAGAAAACTTCTTCCGCTAGGTTTAACAACCTGTCGCTGAACATTTGAATGGGTTCCTCTGCTTGTTGTTGTATGCTCCTCAGCAGCGTCCACGCATACGATGCATCCGTAATTTGTGCATACCTTCTTATTAGTTCTTTTTAAAAATCTTCCCATGTCTCATCTGGGACAGTGTCAAACCTGCGTCTTATAAAATCTACTACTAACCCGCATGAGGAAAGATATGCAACTTGTTTGTACTCACCTTGGTCCATATTGACCGAAGTGCAATATCTTTGTATCTCGAGCAACCATTTTCTACATAAAGTAGGATTCCCTGCATATGGTGTTATACTGTTCCGGATATTCTGGAACTTACTTTCATTTCTAATGGCAGTCATAGCCTTGGCTACCTGCTCAAGAGCAGCCACATTGGGATCTAAACCCACCGTAAGTTGTTGTTGTTGTTGCATCTTGTCTTGACCTGTAAGTGTTAGTGTTAATAGAAACACCTGTAAAAAAAATTAATATAAATCTCTTGGTTGACCTGTAAGAGAATTATTAACCAATATCTGTGTACAATACTTATAATTCTTATGAGTTACAAAACAATTATCAATCTAATTCTCATAATTTAACTGACTACACTAATAATTAACTTAATTTGTTTCTAAATGTTTATGTGTTACATAATCTGTTTTCCTTGATTGGGATACACACTTGCTCCTCCAGTATTTCAGAATTAATCAACACAATTTTTGTCTTATACGGCTGTATACTATTATTTTTGCGCGTTGGGCCTGTTGATCATTCAGATTGTTATCTCATGCATGTACCTGTATTCTGACGGTTGTCGGATGATGTAGACTGTTTTGTTCTTTATATTCTTCTTGTGCACTTGTCCTTCGTGATGTCTTGACTTCTGTGTTGTCTTGCTTTGTTTCTTCAGCTCGCAGGATTCCTTCGATTTGTATCTTCTTAATGAACTTGACCTTCGTGATGCTTTGGATAGACTTCGTTGTTTTGATGTCGCTTCACTTTACTTGACTTCTGTTTTGTCTTGATTTATTTTTTTTCGCTCGCAGGATTCTTTCTTTCTGTGTAATCTCTTCTTAGTGAACTTGACCTTCGTTCTGTCTGCAGTCTTTTAAATCTCTATCTTGTATAGGGTTAGGTGCATCAAAATACTCTGTGACCGTTGTAGTGCTAGATACGAAAATATTTGACGCAACCGTACCTAATATGTGATGCCGAAACTGACATCTGAGTGGAGTCTGTCTTTCTTTATAAAAGTTTCTTGAACTATCATTGAGTTATAAAAGTTTCTTGAGCTATTCTAGTGTAGGGCTGGTCACTGGCACCATTAGTTACCCTGTTATCTGTTGTCTTTGCTACTGCCTACTGTAGGGCTGGTCACGAGCACCACGCATATCTGTGGCCGTGAGTCGTATTGTAAGATTCGGACCACTGCCCTTTCAGTAGATAGTGTGTTGTAAAGTAAATACTAGAAACTTCCTTCACTCAGACTGACTGACTCTACTTTTTCTTCATACCCACTGTTGATCAATCGATACCACTCAAAAACAGCAGTGAAAATATCAATGGTAGAACTTTATTAACATACGTTGATAACTGAGTAAAAATGGTATGCCCAACCTTTCTCTTCAAGGTTGGCAGTCTTGCAAAATACAATCTTCAGTTTCAAACAATCTCAGTATCCATTTTTCACATACATTTGCTTGTCTTCTTACTATTACTTGTCCCAGCTATAGAACATGTCATATATTTATTCAGACAGAACTTCCTGTCGTTCTTCTGTTTATGTTTCTTTTCCCATGTTTCTTGTTATATCTCTATACGAGAAACTGGCCTTAACCGCCAGGGCTGTCACTTTTACCAAGATTTCATCTGTTTACTGTCCTCTGCTCAGACCTGGTCTGCTGAGCCACATACGCTAGTTATAAATCAAAATGTCAAAACGTACCTGTTTTGTTTCTTCATTTGAAATACACTTTTTCTTACACACACACTTTAGTGCTCCGAATATATCTTATACAACAATAAAATCTTACGCTGTACGTTCAATATCTAACTACACACTTGAGAGCAACACCTTTCCCTGCCTACACTTAGCGCGTCTCTAACCAGACTCCGTCAAAACCCCGTTTCAACATTCTTCGTTCACGCCTAACATGTGTTTACGCATCTCGACTTTCTCGTGCAATACTTTTTTTTTTCAACTCACTCAAACCTGTAAGGGACTTAATTCTAAGTTACTTCCCTTAAGACAAAGCCTAATCTTACACATCTTATCTCCCTTCATTAACGACAAATAATCTGCAACCAAACCCATCCATACCATTTTTCTACATTCTTTCTCTCTATCAAAACCAAACCACCGTTCACACATCTCCCCCCCTTAAAAAAAAAATTTCTCTCACAGAGAAAATTTCCCGAAAAATCTCCACTCACTCTCTTCCTTCCCTCTTCTACTACCAATTCCATCCCTCTCTTCCTCAACCTCTGTCCCAATGAGACCCACCATTCTCCACTTCTAATCAACCTCACTCATCTTCCTGTCTACAATTTCCATTTCATAGTATACATTTTCCATCCTGGAACTCTTTTCATAGTATACATTTTACTGAATACAAGTTTTCATATAATACATTTTACTGAATACAACTCTTTTCATGTTACAACTGGTACATAATGCAATTCCTTTCATATTACACCTTGTCGTTTGCTCCTTTACGACTCTTACTAGACCTTTCTAACTTCATTAGCCATTTACCATCCCTTTTATCTCTACTCCCAAGTTTATTATCCCGCCTACGCGAATTATCTTGAAATTCTGCCTATCTCATTAATCGTTCTACTTAATTGCATATCTTTCCTACGTTATCTACATTTCATTTCCATCTTCCCTTGTGGTTAAAAGAAACCCGTAACCATATACAATGTGTACTGTTTCCTCAACATAATTATTCTCTCCTCTATTCTCATTTCCTTAGTTTTTTCTATCTCTCATTATTCTTCCTTATTATCTCCCTATAACCTCCATTTCTTATAACTTGGAGAATCCTCGCTTCCCACAAAGTCTTCATCAGACTCTGGCAACTGCCAAAAAAAATCTGCATCTTCCTCAACTCCGTTGTCAGCTCCCTCTAGATTATCACTTCTAATTATCCAATTTTCTCTATATCTTCGCCATTTCCCTATGGCCCTCATCTACCGCCATATTCTCTATAGTTTCTCCAATACTCCTTTATTTGTCTCGTAATTCCCTTTCGTCTCCTCTCTGTGACTTCTCCATTCCTCCCATCTACGTCTCTCTCCCTTAATCTATGGCTTCCCTGCCTCTTTCCTCTTCTCTTCCACCACTGCAGTAGTCCATCGTTCGGACCTACTCAGCTTACTTTATGTTCAGTGTAGAACGATTGCATCTAGTTTCCAAACAACTAGACTCCCGCTGCAATTTCTACTTCTCTCCTCTCCCTCATAACCGCTACTCTCGTTCCCTCTCTGGAACTGTGCTGTCCAATTTCTCAACCACAACTCCGTCCATCTCCCAACACCTCTCACCATCACTGCCGTCCTCCTCTACGGTTTCTCAAAATTCAAATCTCATTATTATTCCTTCCGTCTTCCTCTACGACTGCTCAAAATATATAACTCCATATTTCTCCCATTTCACCATAATACTCCATGTTTCTGCCGCCCTCCTCCACGCCCTCCTCAAAATCTCCACCCCCATATTACTCCATATTTCTCCCAGAAACCCCCATACCGCCGTCCTCCTCAACGGTTTCTCAAAATTGCTATTATTCCTTCCGTCTTCCTCTACGACTGCTCAAAATATATAACTCCATATGTCCCAGTCTGCATATTCCATGTTTTGCCGTCCGTCGTCACCTCAAAATCTCCACGGCTTCCGTACCTCCATACCGTTTCACATAATTTCCGCCATACTACCACATGGCCTCTAATCTACATAATTTCTTACCTCTAATCTACTTCTTACCTCTTCCTTTCCTCTCTCCTCTAATGCAATACCCCATTGGGCAGGTGTGCTCAGTTGACTGCTTAAGTGCGGAATGGACTAAGAATACTTGTCCTTTTTAAGACTCGCAACTGACGCCACTAGTGCACACCTCCTAGTATGTTATGTCTTCTCCATAGCCTCCTACTCATTCCCCTATTTGCTCTTAAGCTCCATCAACTTCAACACAATTTCTTTACTTTTAAGCGCCTCTAACGCTATCTGTTTATCTATATCTTGAGTCTCCTCTACTCGTCTAACCTTGTCAACACTTTGCTTCCTCTCTACCTCTGTATCTCGTGTATCTCCCGAGTTTCTCTCAACCTCCTTACTTCTTACTTCGTCAACCGTTTGCCTCGGTTTCCCTCTATCTTCCATTTCTTCCCTTCTCGTACTCCCTGGGTTCCTCTCAGATTCTTTACTCTTTAATTTGTCGCTACCTCGACTTGTACTCCTAGTAATCTCTCATACTACTACTCCTATTTCTATCTCCCTTTCTAGCCTCTCGGCTCTTGGATCGGTACTCCCTTCGATCCGTATTTCCTCTCTCTTCCTCCTTTCTAGCCTCCCGGCTCTTAGATCGGTAATTCCCTCGATCTGTATGTGTTCTATTTCTCTGTGTATCTAATCCCTCTGGACTCTTGGATAGGTATTCCCGTCGACCCGTATCTCTTCTATCCTCACTTCTATTTCTCAGCCTATCTCGGCTCTTGGATCGGAAATCCCTTCTATCCGTATCCCTCCTTCTTTCTCTACTATTATCTCTCCTATTCTCCTCGCTCTCTCTAGTCTTGAATCGGTATTCTCCTCGACTCGTATCTCTCCTATTACTAGCCTCTCGGCTCTTGGATCGGTATTCTCTTCGACCCGTATCCCTACTTGCCTCCTCAGTATCTCTACTCTTAGATCGGTATTCTCGTCGATCTGCACTTCTACTACTTTCATGTTTCTTAACTTCTTCCTCTTTCTGCTTCGCCTTCTCTGTGGCTTTCTTTATATCATCACCTGCCCCAGGTGCTGTGACATCTTCCTTTTTCTCTGATGCATCTCTATTGATTTCCTGTTTGCTTTCTAACTCTTCCAACTTCTTCTCTAAATCTGCGCAAAGTGCAGTTAACTGTTCTATTTTTGTTCTATCTTTATTTCCTTCTTCCTCTTTGTTTTTCTTCGACCTTCCCTGGTCGACACTGTCTATTTCCCATTGACCCGTTCCCTTGGTCTTTCTATCTTGTTCCTTTTGCACTTCTCTATGACTATATTTCTCCTTTTCCAATTCTTCAAATTTCCTGTCCATATATTGAACAATTGCCCGTATGTCCTTCATCTCCGCTACACTACTATTTCTTACTTTATTCTTCCTCTTTAGTCTGACCTCTTCTACATGTCTCAACTTTGCTAGACGCCTTCTGTAATCCTCTGAATCGTCTGATGATGACGACCGCTGTCTCTTCATCCCTCCATCTCTTCCTGCGTATCTGAATCTTTAGCTGATGTGTCCTCTATATTCTGAGTTTGACTTGCACCACTTTGTTGTTTAGTCTCTATCTGTTGCTCCTTTTGTTTCAATAGCTGCTGCTCCTGTGCTCTGTTTCTTTGTTCTGCAGCTCTCGTATGTTTGTACGGTGCATCTATTTCTGTTTCAATATTATTCCATTGTTTCCTTATTCCTGTCGTATCTTCTAGAATCTCATTGTACTGTTTACTCTCTGTATCCTGCCATACTTGTATCCGGTGTTCTTCTGGCCTATATGTGCCCATCTCCTCTTGTTCGCTGTGTAAGATTTCTGGCCTATATGTGCCCATCTCCTCTTGTTCGCTGTGTAAGATTTGGGGGTTTGGGGTTAACCGATCAGATGTTGTTCCCGGTTCTGCATGGACTTGTGTTCTTCCTGCCCTTGTCGACTCTGACTACCTGTTGATGTTTCTCCATAGTCATCTTCCCATCCTACTCTCCAGTTGTCTCCTATCCTGTTAGACTCCTTCCAGTCACTATCCTTTTGTGTTGCTTCAATTCTACGTGTTCCTATCCGTTCATGTGTATTGTTATGTTGTTTATGTCCTTCCGTGTAGTGTGGTGTGTTATTGGGAATCCGTGTACATCTTTCTTGAACACTGCCTCTCATACTATACATACTATGGCTCCTTATATAGCCTCTTATATCCATCGGTCTATCTTCCTCTATTTCGTCTACGACAAGCTTGTAGATTTCTTCCTTTCTTTGTGATAAGTCTATATCAAACTTTTCTTCCAGAATTTTCTGCACCTCCTTTAGTACCACGATGTCTGGTTTAGTTCTTCCAAGGATGGCTTTTATTTCTTTCCTCAACTGCTCTATACTTGGTTGAGGTATTTTGATCCTTTCCATCTTTTCTGTTACACCGTTAACTCTCTGTATTCCATTTTTTTTTGTGTGCTTTTTCTCTCCTAACACTGCATTGAGTCTGAATGGTGTGCATACATCTTCCTTGATTCCTACCTTGTCCTGCTTCCTTGTTTCCACTTTCTTCTGCTCTCTGTATATCTTGTTGTTAACTCTATGTTGTGGTACCACCACTGTTTGTGGTTTCCGATTTTGTCTCTGACGCGCGTTGTTATTGTTCATAGTTTCTTGTATTTGGTGCTTTTCTTGGTATTCCATATTTCCTTCCTGACCTTCCATCAGTTGTACCCTTCCTAATACAAATCCTCTTGGTATTCTAACTGTTTTTCCCGTGGTGTTTATAATCATCGTTGGAAATTGTTGTCTTTTTCCAATTTGTACTATTCCTTCTACCATTTCTAGTCCGGGTTCATCTAGTATATCTCCATCTTCCCAGTCGAGTGTTAAGACCGTTTGTCCTTGGTTGAAATATGGGGATCTTTTCAACTTGCCTTGAACAATACCGACTTCATTCGGTCGCAGCGTAACTGTTGTTCTGTTTCGGATTATGGACGCTATGTATACGTCGTCCTGTAACCTGATACATTCGCCATGTATCTTCAGTTGGTGAGTATCAAAATGTACTTGAGCCTTATGTTTTAGCAGAAAATCACGTCCTAGTATGATATTTCTCGTCATCCCCTTCACAATGGTGAACGTGTGTTCCACGATCATATTGCCAATTCTCATTTGCACCATAGCTGTTCCCATCACTTTCAGGTTTTCTCCTGACACCGAGGTAAGTGTATTTTGTGACTTTCTGTATTGAGCTACGCCTCGTATCTGTTTATAAAGTCCAAACCTAATAAGGCTTACAGTAGCCCCTGAGTCTACCAATGCTCTATATCTCCTTCCGTGTATTTCGACAATACATGAGCAAGGGTCTGGTTTATGAGCTAGCTCGATTGCTGTTGCTACTTGTCTTCTTTTAGGGATACGTTGTTTTCTTTCTTGTTTTTCAATTTCATTTATTTGTATTTTCTTGTCTTTGACTCCTCTCCTGATGTCTCCAACAAAATTCCTCAAATCTATTCTAGTTCTTCTCCTATTCACGCTGTCCCAATGTCCTGATCCATAGTTGCTGTTGAAAGTCGGGAGTGTCCTGTCCCTGTTATTCCATGTTCTATTATGTCCCTGTTTATATTGATATTGGTTACATTTCCATTTCCCAATTTCGCGATCTGTACATATATTTCTCCTTTCATATTTGTTCCTGTTTATAACTGAACCATCCCAATTCATCTGTATTCTTGACATGTCTTTTGTAGCCATCCTTTCTTGTCAAACCAACTTGCAGGATGGTGTACTCTGGCCCATTGTCTATGGTATGGTTGTTGGTTATACCTAACATGTGCCCTTCCTATCATGTTCACTTGTGGTTGCCTTCCACTTATTGTATCAATATATCCTTTCTCCGTCTTGTCATGTGGTTGTACTATCTCCCTGATGAGTCTCCCTCTGTTGGTGTTTACTTCCTTCTCTTGTCTATTCTTTTCGGACTGGTTGTAATATTGTTGTCTATTGTGTTGTCTACTACGTCTCGGGTTAAAGGTCTCAACTCTCCTTACTGAGTGTTGTGGCTCTAGTGGCCTATAATTACACGCAAAGGCTTTATGTCCCAGCCTATTGCAAGCATAACACACGATTGGCTCGCGGTCTACCTGTCTTGACCTATAAAACGTTTCCATTCCTCTCCCTCGTCTTGATATTCTTCTTTGTTGACAATGTCCTATCTCCATAGGTTCTTCCTGTGTTTCTTCGCATGGAACTACCCTACCAAGCCTGAGGTCCAATCTTCTTCTAAGGTTCTCTTCGGCTGTAGCAAGTGTAATGGCCTGTGACAAGTTTTGTGGGTCCTTCCTAAGGAGATGTAATTTAATTGGTATACCATTCAACCCATCGACGAATATGCCCACTAACTGTTTTTCCACCTCTTGCTGGTTAATTTGTTGCCCCAAGAAAACTTCTTCCGCTAGGTTTAACAACCTGTCGCTGAACATTTGAATGGGTTCCTCTGCTTGTTGTTGTATGCTCCTCAGCATCGTCCACGCGTAAGATGCATCCGTAATTTGTGCATACCTTCTTATTAGTTCTTTCTTAAAATCTTCCCATGTCTCATCTGGGACAGTGTCAAACCTGCGTCTTATAAAATCTACTACTAACCCGCATGAGGAAAGATATGCAACTTGTTTGTACTCACCTTGGTCCATATTGACCGAAGTGCAATATCTTTGTATCTCGAACAACCATTTTCTACATACAGTAGGATTCCCTGCATATGGTGTTATACTGTTCCGGATATTCTGGAACTTACTTTCATTTCTAATGGATGTCATAGCCTTAGCTACCTGCTCCAGAGCAGCCACATTGGGATCTAAACCCGCCGTAAGTTGTTGTTGTTGTTGCATCTTGTCTTGACCTGTAAGTGTTAGTATTAATAGAAACACCTGTAACAAAAAATTAATATAAATCTCTTGGTTGACCTGTAAGAGAATTATTAACCAATATCTGTGTACAATACTTATAATTCTTATGAGTTACAAAACAATTATCAATCTAATTCTCATAATTTAACTGACTACACTAATAATTAACTTAATTTGTTTCTAAATGTTTATGTGTTACATAATCTGTTTTCCTTGATTGGGATACACACTTGCTCCTCCAGTATTTCAGAATTAATCAACACAATTTTTGTCTTATACGGCTGTATACTATTATTTTTGCGCGTTGGGCCTGTTGATCATTCAGATTGTTATCTCATGCATGTACCTGTATTCTGACGGTTGTCGGATGATGTAGACTGTTTTGTTCTTTATATTCTTCTTGTGCACTTGTCCTTCGTGATGTCTTGACTTCTGTGTTGTCTTGCTTTGTTTCTTTAGCTCGCAGGATTCCTTCGATTTGTATCTTCTTAATGAACTTGACCTTCGTGATGCTTTGGATAGACTTCGTTGTTTTTGATGTCGCTTCACTTTACTTGACTTCTGTTTTGTCTTGATTTATTTTTTCGCTCGCAGGATTCTTTCTTTCTGTGTAATCTCTTCTTAATAAACTTGACCTTCGTTCTGTCTGCAGTCTTTTAAATCTCTATCTTGTATAGGGTTAGGTGCACCAAAATAGTCTGTGACCGTTGTAGTGCTAGATACGAAAATATTTGACGCAACCGTACCTAATATGTGATGCCGAAACTGACATCTGAGTGGAGTCTGTCTTTCTTTATAAAAGTTTCTTGAACTATTCTAGTGTAGGGCTGATCACTGGGACCATTTCACTCTGTTATCTGTTGTCTTTGCTACTGCCTACTGTAGGGCTGGTCACGAGCACCATGAAAGTCTGTAGCCGTGAGTCGTATTGCAAGATTCGGACCACTGCCCTTTCAGTAGATAGTGTGTTGTAAAGTAAATACTAGAAACTTCCTTCACTCAGACCGACTCTACTTTTTCTTCATACCCACTGTTGATCAATCGATACCACTCAAAAACAGCAGTGAAAATATCAATGGTGGAACTTTATTAACATACGTAGATAACGGAGTAAAAATGGTATGCCCAACCTTTCTCTTCAAGGTAGGCAGTCTTGCAAAATACAATCTTCAGTTTCAAACAATCTCAGTATCCATTTTTCACATACATTTGCTTGTCTTCTTACTATTACTTGTCTCAGCTATAGAACATGTCATATATTTATTCAGACAGAACTTCCTGTCGTTCTTCTGTTTATGTTTCTTTTCCCATGTTTCTTGTTATATCTCTATACGAGAAACTGGCCTTAACCGCCAGGGCTGTCACTTTTACCAAGATTTCATCTGTTTACTGTCCTCTGCTCAGACCTGGTCTGCTGAGCCACATACGCAGTAAATAATCAAAATGTCAAAACGTACCTGTTTTGTTTCTTCATTTGAAATACACTTTTTCTTACACACACACTTTGGTGCTCTGAATATATCTTATACAACAATATCAAATCTTACGCTGAGCACGTTCAATATCTAACTACACACTTGAGAGCAACACCTTTCCCCTGCCTACACTTAGCGCGTCTCAAACCAGACTCCGTCAAAACCCCGTTCTAACATTCTTCGTTCACGCCTAACATGTGTTTACGCATCTCGACTTTCTCGTGCAATACTTTTTTTTTCACTCACTCAAACCTGTAATGGACTTAATTCTAAGTTACTTCCCTTAAGACAAAGCCTAATCTTACACATCTTATCTCCCTTCATTAACGACAAATAATCTGCAACCAAACCCATCCATACCATTTTTCTACATTCTTTCTCTCTATCAAAACCAAACCACCGTTCACATATGTACTCAGTGATTATCGAAGTTTTTAATCACATACCTTTATCTTATTTCAGGTACCCTGTTGACGAAAGAGGTACTGTTAAATGAACCCCTACAAAAAAATGGCTACTCCTCAAGAGAAGGCACAATGTGTATCATGGTTTATTGAAACAAAATCGGATATGTAAACTCAGCGAAACTACAGAACTAAGTATGGAAGAGATCCACCGTCACGCCCGTCAATTCGTGCATGGCACAAGAAATTTATGGAGACAGGGACAGTGTTGGATAAAGGGAGGAGTTGATGACCAAGAACATCTTACACGCTCGATGTTTTCCTCAGATGTTCTTGGTCGTCCACTCCTCCCTTTATCCAACACTGTCCCTGTCTCCATAAATTTCTTGTGCCATGCACGAATTGACGGACGTGACGGTGGATCTCTTCCATACTTAGTTCTGTAGTTTCGCTGAGTCTGCCTATCCGATTTTGTTTCAATAAACCATGATACACATTGTGCCTTCTCTTGAGGAGTAGCCATTTTTGTAAGGGTTCATTTAACAGTACCTCTTTCGTCAACAGGGTACCTGAAATACGATAAAGGTATGTGATTAAAAACTTTGATAACCACTGAGTACATAGAACAAATCTGATTAAGATATCTCATCAATTGCCTTAGTAATAAATTTGTTAAATTGTAAAGAGACTTTATGGACACCCTGTATATCCACTAGCAAGAAAACATGTTAAATTCACGTTTGTAATAGAAATGTTCACAATTTACCCCAAATTTACACAATCTCCGCGCGCAGATTTTCAGATGGACGGGAGCAAATTCGGTGTATATGCTCTCGAATCAATTTCGTCTGAGAAATTTCTCTTATGACGGTGTTCTATGAATCACTTGGCCTGGGAAACTAGTAATTCCTCTTCGACAGGTGTTCTTCGATATGCTTGGTCTGGGATATTATTTCTCTTGGGACTGATGATCCAATTCCTAGGTTTCCAGTCTTGTATTTATAAAGACCTGGTCCTGAAGTTTTACAGTCTGTGTATTTAAATATGGGGGTTTACTCTTGAGGTTTCAGAGTTGCCCAAATGCTGTCGATCTGTCACTTTTGATACAGGAATTATAGGTCCGATCCTTCCCTTTCTGGCTTTTTGAGAGTTGCTCTGTTGAAGTTGCGAAGCTGTCTGTTCCATGTCTCTGAGTTCGTTAGATTATATCTCTCATTCTCAGTTCAAATCACAGATGGTGTTTTCACCGAATGTCCCAATAGAATGCTGATAAGGGTGGATTAGGGCTAAATGATAATGGTGCGCCACAATGCCAGGTACGTTAGCTCCGTATAAGATTGACGACCACTTGCCACCCCTATCGACACCTGGTATTAAAGTGCAAGATGTAGGTGTCTTCTCTGATTTTAGGATGTTGCTGTGTATGTGGTAGTAGAACAGTTCACAGGGTATAACACAGGCAACATGATGTGTAGAGTCATAGAAATGGTAACTTCGTTGTATAATTTTTTTCCATTTATTGCACGCCACAAAACAGTCAGGATATTTATATCATCAACATAGTTCAACGAGTTCAGCATTCAAAATCATAGAGTTCTAGTTCGTGAAGCTGTATAATAATAATATATATATAAATTCTGCAACAGTGTCAGCTGCAGATCATCACTGTTCATAGACAATAATAAATATTCCCTTTCTGATGCTAGCAGATCAGATGTATACAATCAGTCCGTTTACTGTCTGCACGTGAATAGCATACATGGATTACAGGTCAGCTCGACCTTTATAATGTTTCTAAGTCTAACCATCTGACTTGGACGTGATCTCTGATATAACGAATCCTGGAACACAGACAATAGTCTTGTTGGTCTAGAGCGACCCATATATATATAACTAGTTCAGGTATAAAGATACCGGTGACTTAATCCTAGTCAAAGTACCTCTCCATTTTGAATCACACAGGCGAGCAAAAAGGCGACAAAATGACGAACCTCTAGATGATAGCATAAAGTTCGATACAAGAGGAATTACCTTATTTCGGAAAATCAACCATGAACATATGCCTCCAGGCAGGCTTGAATAATACTGGGAAATAGTCTAGTTAGCTAACTAACTCACAAAGACAATGTATTTCCCTCAGAAAATCACAAGACGCAGGTCGCGTCTGCTCGCGACTTAGACCATTTCTAAACTCTCCGAGCTGGCCGGAACAACAAACGAAAACCAGGTCGAGACATGCGCAGAACGACAATCTCTGAGTCGCCGTTCACAATAAGACGATTCTAAGAACATTCGAGATAAAAGTCTTACACAGTCGCGCCTTTTATGGTCATGAAAAGAAGCGTTAAGAAAGGTTTCAGGCATCTACAACAGTTGACTGATACTACCAAATAAGGAGATATGGTCACGCTTCGTTCAAGAAATTATAGACCGAACGTGTCTCTATACAAGAGAAGGCAAACTCCTAAAAAAATTGTAGTCTCGATAACTCGGATTATGTCCCTTTGACTGTAAAAAACATAATACACACTTCAGTCAAAAAATGATCATACATACGAAAAATGATCATACAAAGGCTTTGAAAAAAGTAATTATTTGTGCGTAACATTACCGCACCCTCCCGGGGAAAAAAAAATGAAACATTTTTTTTTTTAAATCCTGGAGCCGGAAAAAAAACTAGGCTCCTAACGCACGTATGATGCGCGGATATATACCTAACAAATTAGCTCAACGCATGGAGCGACACTGAGATCATATCTCAGCTCCTTAGAGAAAAAAATTTATCTAAGTATACGCTTATATATTCCAGGAAGGTGCCACCAACACACGCCACAATGATGGCAACATCATAATGAAAATCAAATTATTCTCGTACCAATATATGAAATTAAATATATTATTATGGTATCATACAATGTGTTGCAAATAGCGGTGTAATTTACTAATATACCGCACTATATTATTACATTATATAAAGCAACAGTAATTAATAAGTAATACATGTGTTGATCTTCGTTGACATAAAACATTCAATAGAAGAAGATGTGGACATTATCCGCTCCCAATCTAGGACAGGACTTGATATACTCAAAGTTCCACAATGGACACAATCTCGCATCTTCAATGATGTGCTGCGAAAATATCAATAACACAAATCTTAAAGACAACTGGTAAATCTCTCAATACAATTATGCAAATATATTGTTTAAATGTGGCCGAGTGATCTTTTGGCCCGTATATCACTAACTAAGCCTTCTTAGATAATTACATGGTACAATGTTATAAATTCCCCTCAAAAAAGTGAGAAAAAAAAATCTACTAACATGTCATTACAACATTGGACTGTATATCAGGAAATATATATATATGACAGAAGAATCATGCGGAATCGTGTGGGCATCTGGACAGAATGTCTGCCATCACATTATCCGAACACGGATAGCTCGAACCGAGAAATGAAATGGTTGAAGAGCTATGGCATAACGAGTGGACCTCGAGCTCTTCAAGTTTTTGCTCTGAATAGCAGTAAGCGCTTTCTGGTCGGTTTCCACAATGAAATGTGCGCCTAGAAGAAATCTTTGTAACTTCAGAATAGACCATACCATAGCCAATAATTCACGGTCTAAAACCGAGTATTTCTTTTCTGCAGCATTTAATTTCCTAGAGATATACATCACCGGATGCAGAGTATCAGAATACTCCTGCATTAGTGCTGCCCCAATCCCAGTTGACGAGGCGTCACTCCGAAGAACAAAAGTCTTCTCAATAGTAGGTAACCTAAGAATAGGTGGAGATGAAAATAGGGCTTTAACCTGGTCCAATGAGGATTGACATTCTTTAGACCAGCGGATCAGATTAGGCGACCCTTTCTTCAATAAAGTAGAAAGCGGTGCCATAATGGAGGACAGATTCGGAATGAATCGTCCGTAGAATTGGATCAAACCTAATAGACTCCTTACTTGTTTCTTCGTCTTAGGGACCGAAATGTTAAGTATTTTTGAAACATTGTGGTCCTCTGTCTTTAAAAGACCATGACCAACACGATGACCTAGGAAAGAAATCTCACTAAATCCTATAAAGGCTTTAGAGGGTTTTGCAGTCAAGTTATACTCGCGAAGAGTGGACAGTAATTCGTATAAACCCAAATAGTGATCTTCCCAGGAATCACTGAATAGACAGATATCATCTAGGTATGCTATGACATCTGTACGATATGCGAGAATTCGCCGCATCATGCGTACGAATGTAGCAGGGGCGTTCATAAGACCAAAAGGCATGAAATTCCATTGGAATAAACCCCTAGGTGTAGAAAAAGCTGTAAAAGGTTTGGCACGTTCGGTTAGAGGAACTTGCCAATAACCTTTAGACAAATCTAGTTTGGTAAAGAATCTAGAATTAGAAAGTTTATTGAGTAGTTCTTCTAATGAAGGCATAGGTTCAGCGTCGAACTTCGTAACTTGGTTCAATTTGCGATAATCTACGCAAATGCGAATGTTATTATCCTTCTTTCGAACAATAACCATAGACGAAGAGTATGCTGAAGTGGATGGTTCAATGATTTCCAAACGTATCATTTCATCCAATTCTTTTTCTACTTGAGACTGGAAATGGATAGGTATTGGATAAGGTCTGACTCTGATAGGATTATGATCAGTTAGCACAATGTCATGTTCAATGACATGTGTGTGTCCCGGGATGTCTGTAAGAACATCCTGAAATGTTTGCAACATCGAAGAAACTTGTCGATGTTCCTCAGCGGAAAGATTTGGAGAAACGGTCACGTTTTTCCAAGATTCCGTAGAATAAAGTGGGACCATAGAAAGAGGAAGATTGACATCAGAAAAAGTAGTTTCCTCATCCTGTATAACTGACAGAGATGAGTACTGACCATGAGGTACTTGAGAATTGTCCGTTGCCTGGAAAATAGGCTGCAAATAGTCTGGTCTTTCATGAAATTCCGTGAGCATATTTATGTGGAAAGTTTTATGCTTTCCATCAATATCGACAACATAGTCGACATCAGAAATTTTGGAGACTATTGCATATGGACCTTTCCATGCAATTAGAAGTCTGTTCTCCCTTGAAGGAAGTAGAACGAGAGCTTTGTCACCTGGACAAAGTTGTCGTAGACATCTATTCTTATTCGCAAACTGCCTTGCCTTTTCTTTAGCAAATTCGGAAGACGAAGTTGCTAGTTTGCATGCCTCGATGATCTTTTGCCTAAGTGCAATGACGTACTCATAAGAAGATTGAGTTTCATCGCTAATATTATCGGCAGTGAATAGATCGTGAAGTAAAGACATAGGGCCGCGCGGTTGCGCGCCAAAGACAAGTTCAAAAGGGGAAAACCCCGTATGTTCATTGGGGACCTCTCTATACGCAAAGAGAGCCGCGGGTAAGACCCTGTCCCAATCCTGAGGATGATCCTCAGTTATTTTACCAAGTAAAGTTTTCAGAGTCCTATTTAAACGTTCGACTAACCCATTAGACATTGGGTGATAGATACTGCTGAGAGACCTTTTAATGTGTAGCATAGACATTACCTGTGACATAGTGTCTGATATAAGTTGAGTGCCATGGTCTGACAATATTTCTCCGGGAAAACCCAAGCGAGAAAATATCAGCCAAAGACCGTCTGCGATGTCAGCAGTTGAGATGCTCTTGAGAGGTATTGCCTCTGGCCAACGTGTGCACATATCGACACATGTAAGGATAAATTGATGTCCTCTAGCCGACTTAATTCTAAAAGGACCGATAATATCTATTGCCATTTTTTGAAAAGGGCGAATAGGAATGTCAGCAGCCTGGATAGGCGCAGCATGTCATGGTCCTTTAGATTTGACCTCCTGACATACTTTGCAAGAGCGACAGTACATTCGTATGTCCTTGCTCACAAATGGCCAAAAGAAAGCCGCAAGAACTCTCGACTTTGTACGGGAAAAACCCATATGTCCAGCACATTGCGAGTCATGAGCATGTTGCAATATTTGCAATCTCATGCTCTTAGGCACAAGAATTTGTGAATGAGTGGACGTAGTCGAGTCTTGTACCATACGTACAAGTACGCCGTTCTTCATAGAAATCCAAGATTTTCTATTAGTATTTTGATTAGGATCACCTTTTTTTGCTAGAATGAAGAATTTTTGTAAAGAAGCATCTTCTTCTTGCAATTTGATAAATGAGTCACGTGTAATAGTCAAGTGACTATCTTGGTCATTTACTTCATCATTATTAGTTAATGAAGTTTGAGGTGGATCCAGAGCATGTGCTCTTGTGACCACCGCATTGGTAGCTTCAATGTTTTGCTCTTCCCAAACAGCAATCTGCTGTGGGGTACATTCCCTAACTCCGTGAATACGACCAATAATAAGGTCCGCAATAGGGTTTGGAAGTAGACACGCGTGGACCTCTCCCGTGAAGAAAGGAGTAGCAATGTGTATTATAGCAGTAGGATACTTTTCCAACGTGCCACCAAATGTGACACATTTGATGACCTTTCCTGTAGCACAGGATGGATCTACAAGAGATTGCCTAACCCCGACAGTAGTACATCCAGAGTCAAACAACACTGAGACTGGATTACTATTTACAAGCCCCTTATGTAATATAAGAGAACCTCTCCCATCATGAGCAACATTAGCAGGAAGAGCGGGCAAAGGATGACCACAGCTTAAAGTAGTAACGGTCTTCGGGTCAAATAAAGTACTGCATTGGATACATTTATTTGCCCTACCAAAATCAAAAGATGAGCATCCGATGGCATTATGGTCTTTATTATCATTAACCTGTTTATCTACTCCCTGAGATTCTTGTTGAACAGAGTTTGTCTGTTGATATTTTTTTCTCTTATGTTGCGATCTACCGCGACCATTATTGCCTCTGCAATTATCATTAAAGTCCCTACTGTAATTTTTATCCTGGTTTGAGTTCCAGTTTCCATAACTGTCATTACCATCTCTATACTGTTGAGAACCTCTATTATCCTGGTATTGAGGTCTCTGAGAAAAATATTTTCCTCTATACCGATTACCTTTGTGAAAATTTCTAAAGTTAACCGGAGTAGAATAACGTGTAGTATTAGGATGTCTCCAGTTCTGGGAAGAAGAATCACCCTGGAATTGATTACTATGATTCTGGGCATAATTACGGTTACTCTTTTTATTGAAATTTTGCTGGGTAC
The DNA here is from genome assembly GCA_024509875.1 of Oreohelix idahoensis. Lineage (NCBI taxonomy): Eukaryota > Metazoa > Mollusca > Gastropoda > Stylommatophora > Oreohelicidae > Oreohelix > Oreohelix idahoensis. Next base: position 39,559 of record JAMPIV010012388.1, read on the forward strand.
CCTGAAATTTACGCATAAAATTTGGGCCATAAGGTGCTGCCGAAGCAACTGGCAGACCTTCTTTTACTTTAGAGTTGCTAATGGTTATGTGAGGATGCGCAGTAACATACTGGCTACAGTATTCTTCCATTTCTTTTATGTTTTTAGGCTTACGCTCATGAAGAAAAGAAAGAAAAGCTTCATTAACAGAAGACATAACCTTGTCTCTAAGTAGTAAGTCCATAAGAGCTTCAAATGTACTCTCTGTTTTAGACAACTCAACCCATCGTAAAAAAGTAAGACGGATGCCTGAGATGAATTCAGAGAATTCAACTCCAGTTTCTGGTAACATGTTTTTAAATTTAAGACGATATCCGTCCTCGTTAAGTTGGTACTTCTTTAACAATGCCGCCCTGACAACCTCATAGTTGTTTTTGTCAGGCACATCTACCATACCCAATAAAGTCAAAGCATCACCTCTAAGTATCTTGGACAGATGATAAACATATAATGTTTTATCTATATTATGCACCTTACATGCACTTTCAAATCTATCTAGATAAAATGTTATATCATCAATTGAAGCATTGAATGCTGGTAAATTAAGCTTGAAATCAACAGCATTAGACTTATTAGCAGATGATACCTTATTAGCATCATTAGCATTACTAGATAACTTCAACTTTTCTAACTCCAAAGCTAAGAGTTTTTCTTCATGCTCCATTTTTGCTTTTCTCTCATCAGCTTCTCTTTGTAACCTTCTTTCTTCAGCCTCAGCCTGTAACTTTCTTTCTTCAGCCTCAGCCTGTTTTTCTAATCTTTTATTTTCAGCCTCTATTTCAAGTCTCTTAATTTCAGCTTCTTTTTCAAGTCTCTTATTTTCAGCTTCTTTTTCAAGTCTCTTATTTTCAGCTTCTTTTTCAAGTCTCTTATTTTCAGCTTCTTTTTCAAGTCTCTTATTTTCAACCTCAGCCTGAAGTCTCTTCTCCTGTGATTCTGCTTCTCTTTTTTGTTTTTCCATTTCCATTTGTAATCTCTTTTCATCTACCTGCATCTGCAGTTTTAAATTTTCAGCATCTATTCTCTTTTGTTCAGTTAGTTCTTTCATTTTCTTTTCCTCCGACTTCAATGCCTTGGCATATTGAACAGTCGCAAATTCTTCTAATTTATCACCTGTCTTCCCAAGGGCTTTACCCTGCTCAATAAAGTACTCAAATGTAGACATGATGTCTAAAATGTGAGTACAGAACCTGAAATAATTAATTATCTTATTTCAATCTTAATAGCAACAAGACTTAATAAAGTGCTTGTGTAATCAATATGTTTACTCCAATCTCTGTGGGCAACAAGACTTGACACCAACTTGTATTATCAAATGTATAATAATATCACAAGTCACCTCTTAATTATCAGTGCACTACACAAATCAGTGCATAACCATCAGTTATTTATCATAACTGCACTACAATAGTGCATAAGCAAAAACCACCAGTTAGTTATGATAAGTGCACTATAGATCAATAGTGCATGAGCATATATGTAACAATAGTGAAAGCTAACTATGCAAGAACTATGCAAACAATAACAAGACAATGTAAACAATAACAAAGGTCACCAACAATGTAAACAATAACAAAGATCAAAGTCAAATGTAAACAACAACAAAGATCAAAGTCAATGTAAACAACAACAAAGATCAGAGTCAATGTAAACAATAACAAAGATCAAACAATATGAAAACATTCGCATAAGTCAAATAAATAAACAGCGAAACTAAAAAGAAATGTGATGACAAAATGCGAAGATATGACAAACAAATGACGCTACAGTGTATACACAAAAATATACGTAAAGAACTGAATAATAGAAAAGGGGAGACCTACAAATACAAACCATCGAAATCGAAACTAAAAAAACACAAAGAAAGAGAGAAAAGAAAAAGAAAAAAAATATATACAAGAAACAAAAATAAAGCACAACTCGTCACAACTAAACAGATATAGCAACGATTGTCGCTAGCAAATTTCACAGTAGGAAATTCGCACAGTCCCTAACGAAAACGCTAACAGTAGAACCTCTGTGACGTGGTATCTTCTACTGAAAGACACCGCCCAACCGAGAAAACCCGCTGAATATAAACATATAAATATACAAATACAAATAACATATAACATATAACAAACAGCAAAAAGTGTGAAAGAATTTAGAAGGCTCAGCTAGAACATAAGGGCACAGTTCACAAACAAAACAGGCCACTTAACTTCTATATATCCACAACGTCAGCACAGTTCAGAGCAGGATGTGATCAGCATTCTTAGGACAATGATCCAACGTTGATCCATATCTGCTCTCGTAAACTGCCATGACGAAGGAAATGAGCTTCTAACAGGAAACAGCTTCTGAACTTGACCTTCTGAATCTGCAACAGTACCTCTCAGACCGGAACAGTTGTTACGGCACTTGTCCTTCTTCTTAACAGATCAGGAAATCCATTCGCTCGGTACTTGTCCTTCTAGTTGTAGACAAACTTCAATACTGCCGAGCAGCGCCGGGTAGTTTCAAAATATCAACAACTGTCAGTAATGCCGGGTACTTTCAAAATCTTTCATCAAAAGTAGCTTTTCTTGAAGGAAGTGAGTTGAACTGTAATTTTGAAAGCTTGATGATGATGTCTGGGTTTGTTGACCCCCTTGATAGCTGGTATCAGAGTAAACCAACATATGGCCACCAAAAATGATAAGGGTGGATTAGGGCTAAATGATAATGGTGCGCCACAATGCCAGGTACGTTAGCTCCGTATAAGATTGACGACCACTTGCCACCCCTATCGACACCTGGTATTAAAGTGCAAGATGTAGGTGTCTTCTCTGATTTTAGGATGTTGCTGTGTATGTGGTAGTAGAACAGTTCACAGGGTATAACACAGGCAACATGATGTGTAGAGTCATAGAAATGGTAACTTCGTTGTATAATTTTTTTCCATTTATTGCACGCCACAAAACAGTCAGGATATTTATATCATCAACATAGTTCAACGAGTTCAGCATTCAAAATCATAGAGTTCTAGTTCGTGAAGCTGTATAAATAATATATATATAAATTCTGCAACAGTGTCAGCTGCAGATCATCACTGTTCATAGACAATAATAAATATTCCCTTTCTGATGCTAGCAGATCAGATGTATACAATCAGTCCGTTTACTGTCTGCACGTGAATAGCATACATGGATTACAGGTCAGCTCGACCTTTATAATGTTTCTAAGTCTAACCATCTGACTTGGACGTGATCTCTGATATAACGAATCCTGGAACACAGACAATAGTCTTGTTGGTCTAGAGCGACCCATATATATATAACTAGTTCAGGTATAAAGATACCGGTGACTTAATCCTAGTCAAAGTACCTCTCCATTTTGAATCACACAGGCGAGCAAAAAGGCGACAAAATGACGAACCTCTAGATGATAGCATAAAGTTCGATACAAGAGGAATTACCTTATTTCGGAAAATCAACCATGAACATATGCCTCCAGGCAGGCTTGAATAATACTGGGAAATAGTCTAGTTAGCTAACTAACTCACAAAGACAATGTATTTCCCTCAGAAAATCACAAGACGCAGGTCGCGTCTGCTCGCGACTTAGACCATTTCTAAACTCTCCGAGCTGGCCGGAACAACAAACGAAAACCAGGTCGAGACATGCGCAGAACGACAATCTCTGAGTCGCCGTTCACAATAAGACGATTCTAAGAACATTCGAGATAAAAGTCTTACACAGTCGCGCCTTTTATGGTCATGAAAAGAAGCGTTAAGAAAGGTTTCAGGCATCTACAACAGTTGACTGATACTACCAAATAACGGAAGGTCCAGTGTTCAAATCCTGGGTAAGCCACTCATGTCTGTTGTTTTTCTGTTGTCTGGTGTTCTACTTCTTTATTTCCTGCGAGTGCCTGATAACATACCTTTATATTTGTTTCATATTAATTTACTGTTTACAGGCCTCAGGTTTCCCTCCCTTATTTGTAATAAATGTTTGTACAATACCAAACCTACCCACTATCCTGTTCTCACTGTTCTAGTCTACTATCATTTACTGGACACAGTATTAAGGTCCTAAGGGTCTTGTTGGATTCGGCCTATACTGCTTGATAGAAATACAACAGAAGTGATTGCGTCATTAATAGGCTGAACTGCCCATGGAGGACTTCTGGTGTCGTGTATTGTGGTTCGCACTATTGACCTGCCATTGAAACATCATTTTATGATGATGCGTAGATGGCAGAGCGGATAGTGTGATTCGCTTGCATGGCTAGGCGGGGTTGTCGCACGGAAGGTCCAGTGTTCAAATCCTGGGTAAGCCACTCATGTCTGTTGTTTTTCTGTTGTCTGGTGTTCTACTTCTTTATTTCCTGCGAGTGCCTGATAACATACCTTTATATTTGTTTCATATTAATTTAAAAAATTGTAGTCTCGATAACTCGGATTATGTCCCTTTGACTGTAAAAAACATAATACACACTTCAGTCAAAAAATGATCATACATACGAAAAATGATCATACAAAGGCTTTGAAAAAAGTAATTATTTGTGCGTAACAAATGCATTGTTTATTCCGGCATCTCAAATCAAACCAATCAAATCTCTCTAGCACTGTTTGGGTGGGGAAGTTTTAAATATCCCCTCGCGTGTTTAAAATATTAATTTTAATATCCACGCGTGACCTCTTTATAATAAAACGTAATATTGTTCCGGCTGCACCTATCTGCCTCCCACAATGTTGTGACCATATTTTCGTGGCGTAATGTCTTCCGCCAAGATGTCTACCCCGACAGGTTATCCAATTATTGCCTTTATCTGCGTGCCTCCGCCAGACAGATGTCTGGTCAGACAATGTTGTCTTCTTTCATAGTACGCACAATACAAGCTTGTGCCAACACGGTCATCAGCTTTTCACTGGGGTCAAATGTTGGACCGACACGTTTCAAAAGGTGGTCAGACTGGTTCAAAGAGATAAGCTGGTGACCGGTCTGATGACTGGGTATTGTTACGATAATACCACAGTTCACCTGGCAGAACGTCAATACGTCTGAGAAGTGGTAAGCAAGATAAAGACAGTCCCATAGCAAATACTTCCATAGGGGAGTGGAGTGTTAGAGACTTTCCCCTACTAGATTCAGCAAAGAGAGTAAAAATATGGTGCATAAAATATGCCACTTAATAGCGATGAGTGAGAGGAAGAGAAAAATGAAGAAATAAAGTGATACTGCCGGAGTGGCTGAAGGTGTGAGAGATCACACAAAATACATGCACAAACCATTCTGTCACAAGGATGATGATGCTTTCCTCATGAAGCCCCTATATTGGGAAGATTTCTTTGCTGCTATTTCTTCTGTCTTCATACACTCACACGCACATATATGTGCACACGCATACACTCGAACACACAGACACACACATATATCACAAACGAGCACAGTGGCCTATTTAGATGAAGGGAGAGGCGTCCGAACTTCAGAGTTTCCTTCCCCCTCCCCACCCCACCTTCTCGTTTTACGTAATATGAGTTTAGTGCGTCAGATAATTTATTTATAAATTTATTTTTTATTTGCGCTGATAAACATTAACAATATACAATTTTTGTGGAAGATTTCATAAATATATTTTGACAACATGTTCTTTATCATTTAGAAGCATCTATAACAAAATGCGTGGGCGGGCTTCGGAGATTGAGCCCTGGAATAGGCACACCCCATGCAAATAGCCCTCGCCTTCATACAAATAATAAATTCCACACAGTGCCGAAACACACACATACACAAACACACAGTCATCTATACGTGTACATACATACATACCCCGTATCTCAGAGGAGATAAAGAAAGAATGTGAAAACTAGTCCGTCCGGCATGTCGTAACAGGCTGAACATGGGGTTTTAGCGTCCGATTAGCTAAACGGTTAGAGCACTTTCCTATCGCGGCACATTTACTGGGCCACGGGTTCGAAACTTGGTAGCGCCACGCTCCATTCTACCCAGCTGTAAAGGGGTACCTGACTCTGCTCTTGAGTTAGGAAAGCCAACGACATCATGGAAGGAAACTGGTCACTCCATTTAATAACAAACTGGACCTAGTATGGTGAAGTCTCGAACACCTCACTCCCCTACGGCAGAATCTGCTATAGAATTACCTTGACCTTATCTTCCATATGGCTAGCAACCTCATCAGTATATAGTACAGATATATTTGTTGCTTCTTTTATCTTTTTCTTTTTTTATTCCAGCTGCAATATCTGCTGTTTGCTGTGCTGGAGTTTTATGAAGTCTATAATATAATGAAATACCTGTTTCCCTGATTTGTCCCTGATATCTCACTTTACACTTCAGCGTTCTGGGGACTCGTGGGCTTAAGATTGTGTGCACACGTCATTGATCTCATCTATTTCTATTTCAGAGTCACGTGTGTGTGTATACACATGTACATAATCTAATCTTTTTTCAGAGTCACGTGTTTGTACACATGTACATAACCTTATCTATTTTAGTGTCGTGTGCGTACACGTGTACATAATCGCATCCATTTCAGAGTCTTGTGTGTGCGCACACATATACATAATGGCGTCTATTTCAGTCGCGTGTGGGTGTGCACATATACATAATCTCGTGTGTTTTTCTTTCATAATCTCGTGTGTGTACATACATGTGCATTGTCTCCCATACTTCTATTTAAGAGTTTTATGGGCGTACACACATGCACTAAATCTCATCTATTTCTATTTCAGAGTTTTGTGAGTGTACACACATGCACTAAATCTCATCTATTTCAGAGTTTTGTGAATGTACACACATGCATAAAATCTCAACTATTTCTATTTCAGAGTTTTATGAGTGCACACATGCACTAAATCTCATCTATTTCTATTTCAGAGTTGTATGAATGTACACATGCACTAAATCTCAACTATTTATATTTCAGAGTCTACAGAGCAGCCTGCACCCTCATGGTGGTTTGGGTATGGTTTCCCTGAGTGTCATCTACGGCACAACTGTCCTCTCCTGTCTACTAGCTCCATGGCTCATCAACCGTCTAACCACCAAATGGACCGTCGTCTTGGCGTTCTCCTTATTCACCGCTTACTTCGCCGCCAACTTCTACCCTCGGCACTTCCTCATTATCCCCCTCAGCGTTCTCCTCGGGGCTTTGGCCGGCCCCATGTGGAGTGCTCAAGCCACCTACGTCACGACCCTTGCACTGACCTATGCTCAACACAAACGGATAGTGTTCGAATCCGACGACATAATCAACCAATTCATGGGCGTATTCTTCGGATTCTTCCGCTGCAGCCAAATCTGGGGAAATCTCATCTCGACTCTTATACTGACAAAAAATGAAACTGAAATTACAGTAAACTCTACACAAGATTCGATATTCGATCTTGACGTAACACAAAATGGAGTTACAAACTTCTCAGACGTTGGTGATAAAGTTGATATTTTATAATATATGTTGATAAAGTACACCAGAACACTCCTAGGCGGGAAGACAGGCGTCTATCATCATCAGTTGACAAGATCCCTATGGTGTTGCCTGCCCCACTGTAGTGTATGGAATGTCAACTTGACCTACGCAGTGTTGTGTAGACATGGATGGAGTGTATAATGTGCGAATGATGATAAGGGTTCGTGTTGTTGACAAATGTTCTCTTCTCACACTCATGTATGACCGGAAGTCATCGACACCAACGACTGTGTACCTTTTCTAAAGTTTAATTGGACGTACACACTCGACAGCACAGATAGTGACAAATCACAGGTTGCCATAATACATCATAGTACAGTGGACAAATGGTCTTGCAATGTTACATGGGCACTCATGTAGAATAATGGTATAATGGACTGTCAATAGCCAAGCACTCAGTATCGCCCATACATATATCATCTGACGTCACTGACTGAGCACGTCAGCTTGTAAACAATATTTCAGATGACTTCTAAACCTAATCTCGTTTAGCAACGATTCTTCAACATAATGTTCAGCACATATTTTTCCATATAATAATATTGAACCACTAACAATGGGTTCTCATGTGTAGCAGTGATCTCTGGACTGATCAAGCGATAATACGGGCATCCCTTTTCTCTTCTTGAAAGTCCTACATGTTTTGGTTCCAAGATGGCTCCACTCGTGAACTGTCACTCACGTTTGAATACAGATAATGAATCTGTTCTAAAGTTAGTCATTCATACAACATTTCGTTGCTCTGTAGATTTGGTCATGAACAATAGACTGCATTCTACAGAATATAGTGCTGCTAGGAATCGAAGTCGTTTTTCATCGAGTCAAATATATTCTCTTAAACATTCAAATCGTAATTATCGACAATGGTGGCTTCGATCGAGAGTTCATAAGAGTATCTTTGATTACCTTGGTAGAGGGAATATGAAACTGCCATTCCTTGGCAAGATGAATAAACACTGGGGTAAAGCATACACGATAGGTCTAGACGACTATCACTTTCCCCAAAACCACTGAGATCACTTTTCAAGGCATCAAGCCGACATAGCAAAACACACACATTCCCTATCAGGACGAAGCCAAATCACCCCACTCAAGCGACACATCCGCCGAATAGCCTTTGACCTCTCTAGAGACAACAGAACATATAGTTCGACCTAGATATGTAAAGATATACAGATATAAGACAGACTTGTCCTACTCAGACAAACAATACACATAAATTCAGGCCATAGATATTCTGAAGCAAGAACAATCTATTATTACCCAAACAACGAATAAATCGCAGTAAAAATGTATTTATCCGCGGAGTTCAAGGGAAGTAACTCAATAATGACTTTCCCTTAAGCACTAAAAAATTACCTATGTATAATATTGTAAGATATCAAAGACTGCACGTAACAGTCTTACCACACCTCCCGGGAAAAAAAAAATGGAACATTTTTTTTTTTTTTGAAATACATCTAGGAGCAACGTACAATAGGCTCACAACGCATGAATAATGCGCAGATGAAAATATCAGGAATACCTATAACGCCTAATATGAGGCTAAGTCGACTTATGGAGCGACTGGTGAGAATGTGTCTCATAAACTGAGAGAAATTATTTCTCTACAAGTATATTTTTCCAGGAAGGTGTCATCAAAGTATAATACAATTCTGGCAATTACACAATGCCTAAAAAATTCATATCATCACTACGTATTAGATATCTTAAATTTATGATTTATGAAGTAAAAATCATCAAAGCACAGCGGTGAATAAACATACATGAACCGCTATGTAGTGATACAATCATTATATTATTAAATTACAAATGTGTATCTATCATGATATAGAAAAGGAACTACTATAGAACTAGACATATCAAGAAGTCTAAGCCCTAATAGTTATGTGGAATCATGTGGGCATCTTGACAGAATGTCTGCCATCACATTATCTGATCCCCGAATAGCTCGCACAGAGAAATGAAAAGGTTGAAGAGCAATTGCATATCGAGTAGACCTCGAGCTCTTCAAATTCTTACTCTGTATAGCAGTAAGAGCTTTTTGGTCTGTTTCTACTATGAAATGTGCGCCTAGTAGGAATCTCTGTAGTTTGAGGATCGACCAAACCATAGCTAATAGCTCACGGTCTAAAACCGAATAATTCCTTTCTGCCGCATTAAGTTTTCTGGAAATATACATTACAGGATGCAGAGTTCCAGAGTACTCTTGCATTAGTGCCGCTCCAATCCCAGTGGATGAAGCGTCACTACGAAGAACGAATGTCTTATCTTTAGTGGGTAGCACTAAAATAGGTGGTGTTGAAAACAGTGTTTTAATCTTATCCAGAGAGCATTGGCATTCCTGAGACCAGTGGACCACATTAGGCGAACCTTTCTTTAGAAGTGTTGAGAGAGGTGCCATGATAGAGGATAGATTCTGAATGAATCTGCCATAAAATTGAATAAGACCTAACAGACTTCTCACCTGTTTTTTAGTCTTAGGGATTGAGATGTTAAGTATCTTACTAGTATTATGGTCCTCTGTCTTTAGGAAACCATGACCAACTCGGTGGCCTAGGAAAGAAATTTCGCTAAAACCAATATAGGCTTTAGAGGGTTTCGCTGTCAGGTTGTGCTCACGCAAAGTAGACAGCAATTCATCTAACCCTGAATAGTGATCTTCCCAAGTATCGCTGAAAAGACAGATGTCGTCTAGATATGCAATGACATCTGACCGATAAGATAGGATTCGGCGCATCATGCGTACGAACGTAGCTGGTGCGTTCATAAGACCGAAAGGCATAAAATTCCATTGGAACAAACCTCTAGGTGTTGAAAAAGCCGTGAGAGGTTTGGCGCGTTCAGATAAAGGAACTTGCCAATATCCCTTAGACAAATCAAGTTTAGTGAAAAAATGAGATTTGGAGAGTCGAGTAAGTAGCTCTTCCAGTAAAGGCATAGGTTCGGCATCGAACTTCGTTACTTGATTCAATTTTCGATAGTCAACGCAAAGACGTATGTTATTGTCTTTTTTACGCACAATAACCATCGGCGAAGAATACGCAGAGGTGGATGGTTCGATTATTTTCAAATCTATCATCACATCCAACTCTTTCTCGACCTGTGCTTGGAAATGTATAGGTATAGGATAAGGTCTAACCCTAATAGGAGTATGGTCAGTTAGCACAATGTCATGTTGAATGACATTAGTTTGTCCAGGGATGTCAGTGAGTACATCCTGAAATGTTTGCAACATAGTTGAAACTTGTCGCTGTTCTCCTAGAGACAAATCAGGAGAGACAGTAACGTTCTTCCATGATTCACTGGAATGAAGTGGGATCATTGGAAGAGGAAGATTTACATCTGAAAAACTTGTTTCCTCATCCTGTATCACGGACAGTGATGAGTAATGACCATGTGGTACTGGAGAATTGTCCGTTGCTTGGAAAATGGGTTGCAAATAATCCGGACGTTCATGGAATTCAGTAAGCATATTGATGTGGAAGGTTTTATGCTTCCCATCAATATCGACAATATAGTCGACATCGGAAATTTTCGATATTATATCGTACGGACCTTTCCAAGAAATAAGCAATCTGTTTTCCCTACAAGGTAGTAATACAAATGCTTTGTCACCAGGACAAAGTTGTCGTAAGCATCTCTTCTTATTGGCAAATTGCCTTGCCTTCTGTTTCGCAAATTCAGAAGAAGAAGTTGCTAATTTGCATGCTTCGATAATCTTTTGTCTCAACGCGATGACATATTCGTAGGATGACTTTGTGTCATCGTCAATATTGTCAGATGTTATGAGATCGTGAAGCAACGACATAGGGCCACGCGGACGCGCGCCAAAGACGAGTTCAAAGGGAGAAAATCCCGTATGTTCATTGGGTACCTCTCTGTAAGCGAAGAGGGCCGCAGGTAAAACTCTGTCCCAGTCTTGAGGATGATCCTCAGTTATCTTCCCCAGTAACTTTTTAAGTGTTCTATTAAGGCGTTCGACCATACCATTAGACATTGGATGGTAGATACTACTTAAAGATCTATCTATCTGCAGGGTAGACATTACTTGAGACATGGTATCTGATATTAGTTGGGTGCCATGGTCTGACAATATCTCTCCGGGGAACCCCAGACGAGAAAATATAAGCCAAAGAGCATCTGCAATATCAGCAGTAGTAATGCTCTTCAGAGGAATAGCCTCTGGCCAACGTGTGCACATATCAACACACGTCAAGATAAACTGATGTCCTCTGGCAGACTTGATCTTAAATGGACCAATAATGTCTATGGCCATTTTTTGAAACGGCCGAATAGGAATGTCCGCCGCCTGAATGGGTGCAGCATGCCGTGGACCTTTGGATTTAACTTCCTGACATACTTTACAAGATCGACAATAAATCCGTATGTCCTTGTTTACCAATGGCCAAAAGAAAGCCGCAAGGACTCTTGACTTAGTACGGGAAAAACCCATGTGTCAGCACACTGAGAGTCGTGAGCGTGCTGCAAAATTTTAACTCTCAAATTCTTGGGAACCAGGATTTGAGAATGACTTGACGTAATGGAGTCTTGAACCATACGTACAAGTACGCCATTCTTCTTTGTAATCCACGATTTACGACTTGTGTCCTTATTCGGATCACCTTTAGTTGCAAGAATGAAGAATTTCTTCAGAGTGGGATCATCTTCTTGCTGTTTTATAAACGAGTCACGAGAAATTACCAAGGGATTATCTTGGTTATGCACTTCATTATCTTCAGTAGATGAAGTTTGAGGCACATTAAGAGCCTGAGCTCTAGTGACTACAGCGTTAGCAATCTGCATGTTTTGCCTTTCCCAAGTGGAAATTTGTTGCGGAGTGCATTCCTTGACTCCATGAATGCGACCGATGATGAGGTCAGCGATCGGATTCGGAAGAAGACATGCGTGTACATCTCCTGTAAAGAAAGGAGTAGCAATCCTAATGATAGCGGTAGAGTATTTCTCTAATGTGCCGCCAAATGTTACACATTTGACTACTTGTCCAGTGGCACGGGAAGGATCTACGAGTGACTGCCTAACACCAATTGTGGTGCATCCAGAATCAAATAGCACAGAGACTGGATTGTTATTCACTAAACCCTTATGTAAGACAAGAGACCCTCTTCCATCATGCGCGACTGATGCTGGAAGAGCAGGAAGAGGATGGCCACAGCTTAAAGTAGTCACTGTGGTTGGCTCAAATAACGTTTTGCATTGGGGGCACTGAGATGCTCTCCCAAAATCAAAAGCGGCACATGCCATATTACTAGCATCATTATTATCTTTACTCTGTTTATAGGCTTCATGGGACTCTTGTTGTGCAGAGTTTGCCTGAAAATGTGGTTTATGTCTTTTGTATTGAGATCTACCTCGGTTATTATCACCTCTGTAGTTATTGTTACCTCTATTGTAACCCCTATTTGGGTTTGAGTCATAGTACCCTTGGTTACCATTATCATATTCATTATAATGAGTATCTCTGTAATTATGATCTTGTTGACTCCAAGACGGATAACCCTGATAGTTTCTATAATTACTTCCTCTACGGAAATTCCTATAATTATGACCACCCCTGTGTCGAGAGCTATCAGGTCGTCTCCAGTTCTTTGAAGAAGAACCCTGAAATGATTGGTTACCTTGGTTTTGATAACTATTATGGTTACCTTTTTTATCAAATCTGTTTTGAGGTCCCTGAAATCTGTGTGAATAATTGGGATTGTAGGGTGTTGCTGAAGCAACTGGCATACTCTCCTTAATCTTAGTGTTGCCAAAAGTCACGTCGGGGTGTGCAGTGACATATTGGGAACAATATTCTTCCATTTCTTTTAGAGATTTAGGTTTACGCTCATGTATAAATTCAAGGAAAGGTTTGTTCACACATGACATAATCTTATCTCTGAGCAACAAATCCATAAGTCCTTCATACGTTTTTTCTGTTTTGGAAAGCTCAATCCAACGATCAACTGTGAGACGTGCCTTTGCAGTGAATTCTGAGAATTCTACCCCCGTCTCAGGTACCATCGTCTTAAATAAAAGGCGATAGCCTTCCTCACTTAGCTGATATTTTTTTATCAAAGCCGCCCTAATGACATCATAATTATCCTTATCTGCTTCTCCTACAAGGCATAATCTAGTCAAAGATTCACCTTTCAAGTTTTCTGATAATTGATTAGCGTATTGTGATTTATCCACATTATGTGTACGACAAGAACGTTCAAATCTATCCAGCCAGAATGTAATATCGTCACTGGACTGATTGAACGGTGGAACCTTAACCTTGTAAGTAGAAGGTTTACCATTACCACTAGATGCCTGATTAACATTACTCATACTTGTCAATCTCAATTTCTCCAACTCAAATTCATGTTCTCTTATTGCTTTTTTCTCTTCAGCATCTAATCTTTTTTGTTCAGCCTCCCTGTCTAATCTTTTTTGTTCAGCCGCAGCTTCTCTTTCCAATTTTTTTTGTTCAGCTTCACTGTCTAATCTTTTTTGTTCAGCCGCAGCTTCTCTTTCCAATTTTTTTTGTTCAGCTTCCCTGTCTAATCTTTTTTGTTCAGCTTCACTGTCTAATCTTTTTTGTTCAGCTTCACTGTCTAATCTTTTTTGTTCAGCCGCAGCTTCTCTTTCCAATTTTTTTTGTTCAGCTTCAAATCTCCTTTCCTCTACCTGCATCTGCAATTTCTTTTGTTCAGCAGCAGCCTCAGCTTCTTTTTCTAATCTTTTCTCTTCCGCCATAGCTTTTCTTTCTTCTGCAGCTAATCTTTTCTCTTCTGCAGCTAATCTTTTCTCTTCTGCAGCTAATGCTTTGTCATATTGAGCAACTGCCCATTGTTCTAATTGTTGACCAGTCTTATCAAGAGCTTTCCCTTGAGTAATGAAATAATCTAGAGTAGACATGATGCCTAACAATAATACTAATCACCTGAATCAATAATAATACCCCAAGTTCTCAATGACCTGATTAATCAGTATACTATCCCAATATCTGTGGGTCACAAGCCTTTAATAAGGTCTTGTATAATAGTAATAATAATCAGGTACTGGTCTATACCATAATCCAAGTGCAGTGCACAGGCAATTGTGTCTTATGAAATATACCCATATAAAACATATGTCAACCAACAGAATACATAAAGTACAAATAGGACTGACAATACAAGAACGTTTGCAGAAATCAAAATAAATCAAATAGGGAAATCAATGAAGATAATCACTGAATCTGCAAAGAATAACAACACAAATGACGTCACAATATATGAATATAAATTATGAATAGAACTGAAAGATAGAAAAGGTTAGACCAACAAATTACAAACAAATCAAAACAAAACTAAAGAACAAAGAAATATTACAAAAATAACAATAATTACAGACTTCACAGCTAACACAAAAGCAACAGTTGTCGCAGCAAATTTTCAATCAAGAAAATTGCACCTATAGAAAACGCCCACAACGGACCCTCTATGACGTGGGATACTCTGTTGTGAGGACGCCGCCCAACCTTAAACACAACCCGCTGACATAGAAACTAACATACTATACAAACAAATAACATGTAAACATAAATATATATAAATTATGTGTATGATAGTATGTGTTGCAAAATAGGCTCAGTCTTACAGTAATGGCAAAGTTATTTTTCATGAAAACAAACAAACTGCCACTTTATTCAATTAAACATTCTGGCCTTAAATATTAAAGTTCATATATGGCAAACAAGAAGATCCATCGATGAAACCAGGACTTCTTAGTTCACAAATACTGTCTTTCTGTTAACACTGACAAGAATTGATCCAACTGTTCTGTGAAACTCTATAATGTCTAATGTAAAAAATGTCAACAACGCTGACCTACATACTGCATTCACTTGACAGGTCACGTGACGAAGCGTTGACAAAGAGCAAACCAATACTGCAAGTGTGTCGTATCAGCCACAGGAAACGGTCTGGTATCGGTAATCTGTTGACTTCTGAATTTCTGCGAGGTCAAACCCAGAAAGCTGGTCCACCAGTTGATAAAGTTGATATTTAGTTGGATATAATATATGTTGATAAAGTACACCAGAACACTCCTAGGCGGGAAGACAGGCGTCTATCATCATCAGTTGACAAGATCCCTATGGTGTTGCCTGCCCCACTGTAGTGTATGGAATGTCAACTTGACCTACGCAGTGTTGTGTAGACATGGATGGAGTGTATAATGTGCGAATGATGATAAGGGTTCGTGTTGTTGACAAATGTTCTCTTCTCACACTCATGTATGACCGGAAGTCATCGACACCAACGACTGTGTACCTTTTCTAAAGTTTAATTGGACGTACACACTCGACAGCACAGATAGTGACAAATCACAGGTTGCCATAATACATCATAGTACAGTGGACAAATGGTCTTGCAATGTTACATGGGCACTCATGTAGAATAATGGTATAATGGACTGTCAATAGCCAAGCACTCAGTATCGCCCATACATATATCATCTGACGTCACTGACTGAGCACGTCAGCTTGTAAACAATATTTCAGATGACTTCTAAACCTAATCTCGTTTAGCAACGATTCTTCAACATAATGTTCAGCACATATTTTTCCATATAATAATATTGAACCACTAACAATGGGTTCTCATGTGTAGCAGTGATCTCTGGACTGATCAAGCGATAATACGGGCATCCCTTTTCTCTTCTTGAAAGTCCTACATGTTTTGGTTCCAAGATGGCTCCACTCGTGAACTGTCACTCACGTTTGAATACAGATAATGAATCTGTTCTAAAGTTAGTCATTCATACAACATTTCGTTGCTCTGTAGATTTGGTCATGAACAATAGACTGCATTCTACAGAATATAGTGCTGCTAGGAATCGAAGTCGTTTTTCATCGAGTCAAATATATTCTCTTAAACATTCAAATCGTAATTATCGACAATGGTGGCTTCGATCGAGAGTTCATAAGAGTATCTTTGATTACCTTGGTAGAGGGAATATGAAACTGCCATTCCTTGGCAAGATGAATAAACACTGGGGTAAAGCATACACGATAGGTCTAGACGACTATCACTTTCCCCAAAACCACTGAGATCACTTTTCAAGGCATCAAGCCGACATAGCAAAACACACACATTCCCTATCAGGACGAAGCCAAATCACCCCACTCAAGCGACACATCCGCCGAATAGCCTTTGACCTCTCTAGAGACAACAGAACATATAGTTCGACCTAGATATGTAAAGATATACAGATATAAGACAGACTTGTCCTACTCAGACAAACAATACACATAAATTCAGGCCATAGATATTCTGAAGCAAGAACAATCTATTATTACCCAAACAACGAATAAATCGCAGTAAAAATGTATTTATCCGCGGAGTTCAAGGGATAATATTGTAAGATATCAAAGACTGCACGTAACAATGGTCAATGTATGGTCAATGTATGGTCATGTATGGTCAATGTATGGTCAATGTATGGTCAATGTATGGTCAAGTGTGTTGTTCGTCCATCACGGGTGATGAAGACCACTCTGTTCATCCAATTATTTAAGAATATGTTAGGTTAGTCTATGGGTACGAAGGTGACTGAAGAGCCCGATGCGGGCCTGGAAAGATCTTGGACAGTGTGGGCAGGGAATGTTTGCTTCATGTGAAGGTTTTATTTCACGGTCCTTTCTAGCTTGTCTCCGCTGTTCCGCTGCTGCTCTTCTGGATGATTCGCATGCCGCTGCACCTTTACGAAGAGATGTGCGCCAAGCAGTTCGGTCTTGCGCAGCAGCTTCCCATGTGTCTGGGTTTATGTCAAAGGTTTTCAATGACGTCTTTAACGTGTCTTTGAAGCGCTTCTTTTGGCCACCATGGGAGCGTTTACCCTTCTGCATCTCACCATAGAAGAGTATCTTTGGCAGTCGATGGTCTGGCATGCGGACTACATGACCTGCCCAGCGAATTTGTGACTGCATCAGAATAGTATCAATACTAGGGATACCAGCTCTGTCAAGAACGGCGGTATCCGGGATCTTGTCTTGCCATTTGATGTTCATTATCTTCCTGAGACAGACTGTATGGAAGTGGTTTAGCTTCTTTACGTGGCGCCTGTATACAGTCCATGTTTCACATGCATATAGCAGCACTGGAAGCACCGCCGCTCTGTACACCTTCAGCTTTGTCTGTAGACTAATGCCACTTCGATGCCAAACGTTGGTGTATAGTCTGCCAAATGTGCTGCTGGCTTTGGAGATCCTGGTGTTCACCTCATCATCAATGACAATGTTCTGGGATAGTGTGCTACCAAGGTATGTGAATCTGTTCACAACATTCAGTTTCTCACCATTAACCTTGATGACTGGCTCAGTATAAACTGTGCCAGGAGCTGGTTGGTACATGATTTCTGTTTTCTTCGTGTTGATGGTAAGCCCAAAGTTGGCGCAGGCTTCGGAGAATCTATCCACACTATGCTGCAGATCAGCCTCTGAGCCAGCATTGAGGGCACAATCATCAGCAAACAGAAGATCTCTGATGGTGTGTGATTTGACCTTGGTTTTTGCTTGAAGCCTCCTAAGGTTAAACAATTTTCCATCAATACGATAACTAATGTCGATTCCTGTGTCCCCGTCTCTAAAAGCATCAGTCAGCATAGCAGAAAACATGATACTGAACAGAGTCGGTGCAAGTACGCACCCTTGTTTAACTCCATTTGAGACGGGGAAAGGCTCTGATAGCTCACCGTTTTCCTGAACTCTAGCCTGCATTCCATCATGCAGTTGCTGCACTATTGTGATAAATTTCTTTGGGCAGCCGTATTTTGCCATGATCTTCCATAGACCCTCTCTACTGACCGTGTCGAACGCCTTTGTCAAGTCGATGAAAGCTGTGTACAGGTCACAGTGCTGTTCTTGGCATTTTTCTTGTAGCAGTCTTGCAGCGAACACCATATCTGTGGTTCCACGTTCTTTCCGGAATCCACACTGACTTTCAGGTAAAAGACCTTTGTCAAGATGAGCCGTAAGGCGATTCAAAAGGATTCTGGCGAATATCTTCCCAGCGATTGATAAAAGAGAGATGCCTCGATGATTGTTGCAGTCTTGGCGATTACCTTTACGTTTATATAGATGTATAATTGAGGCATCTTTGAGATCGTGTGGGATGGTTTCACTCTGCCACATTTGCTGGAAGATCATATGAAGTTTCTCTATCAGAACTGCACCGCCATCTTTATAAACCTCAACAGGAATTGAATCGGAGCCAGGGGCCTTTCCACTAGACAGTTGACGAATCGCTTTTTTTTAGTTTCCTCCAGAGTTGGTACATCATCTAATGCTTCATTTATAGGAATTTGGGGCAGGCGGATGATGGCTTCGTCGTTAATAGATGATGGCTGGTTCAAGATATTATTAAAATGTTCAGCCCAGCGTTGGAGAATTTTTTCCTTGTCTGTAATTAGTGTTTTTCCATCTGCATTAAGGAGGGGAAATGATCCTGATGATGTTGGACCATAGACCGCTTTGAGTGCAAGGTAAAAGTTTTTCAAGTCATGGCTGTCAGCAAAGCCTTGGATCTCATCTGCTTTATTACTCAGCCATGAGTCCCGCATCTGGCGTAGTTTATGTTGGACGATTCTACGCATGTTGTTGAAAGCGTCTTTCTTGGATGTAGATTTTGGGTCATTTAAATATGCTTTATGGAGATGGTATTTCTCAGCCAACATCTGCTTTATATCATCTGAGTTCTCATCAAACCAGTCATTTTGTTTCTTGATGGAAGGACCCAGGACCTCTGTAGCAATGTTGTAGATCTGCTCACTTAGGGCTGCCCAATTTGTTTCCACACTTTGGCCGTCTAGCGAGATAGATTTGAGACGGTCTTCTAAGGTGTCAGTAAATGACTGTTTGATTTTTGTCTTCTTTAGTTTGGTGACATCCAGCCTCTTTTGAGTTTTCTTCCCCTGAGGGCGCCTGGCTGGTTGGATACGAATTTTAAGTTTAGATACAATGAGGCGATGATCAGTCCAGCATTCGGCACCACACATGGACTTGGTCACCCGGACATCTTGCCTGTCCTTCTTCCTAACAATTACATAGTCAATTAGGTGCCAATGCTTTGAGCGAGGGTGCATCCAGGAGGTCCTGTTGCGGGTAGGAAGTCGAAAAATGGTGTTGGTGACAAGGAGGTCATGTTCTGCGCAAGTCTGGAGGAGACGAAGTCCATTACTGTTACAGCGACCCACGCCGTACCTACCAATAGTGCCATTCCAGGAGATGTTATCTGAGCCTACTCTTGCATTAAAGTCACCAAGAATGATGAGCTTATCTGCTTTAGGAACTGATGCAATGACTGCATGTAGTTCTTCGTAAAACTTATCCTTGACATCATCCTGGTTTGTCATAGTTGGTGCATACGCGCTAATGATGGTGGCATGTTTTCTTCCATAGAACAGAGGGATCTTGACCGTCATGAGTCGGTCATTTATTCCCTTTGGGGGCCCCGCTAACTTGCGGACAATTGCTGTTTTGATTGCAAATCCAACCCCTGCTTCTCGTCTTTCTTCAGTTCCTCTTCCGCTCCAAAAGAATGTATAACCTGCATCCTTTTCGCAAAGTTGGCCCTCGCCTGCAAGTCGAGTTTCACTCAGTGCTGCTATGTCAATGTTGTACCTGGCCAGTTCTCTCCCAATCAGGGCAGTTCGTCTCTCAGGTCTGTTTGCGTTAAAATCTTTGTCAAGTAAAGTGCGCACATTCCATGCGCCTAGAATGAGGGGGAAAAATCTGTCCTTTGTTTTTCTTATATGTCGACCGCCGAAGTAGGGTACCCACCAACCGCGGTAAGCTGGTTAGGTAATGGTGAAGCAGGCAATGTTTAGGGCACCTTTTCTAGCCCCTTCCTCATGCCATGGAGGTGAGCAGTGCTTTCCTAAAGAGGGCTGCTCAGACACTCAGGGGGCTGCCGAATCCCACTGCTGCTCCGATCAGTGGAAGACGACCATATGGCCTGAGCCGCCTGTGTGTAGGTCTGCGACTACGACTGCCAGCGTACCCACGCCTGCTGCTTCGCCGCTCGCCCATCGCCACAGGACTTGTTGTGAGTGGATGGATGAATGGATGAAAGAGTGACTTGCGCGGTGATTTGGATTAAAGTGAGGAAGAGTTGCGCAATTCGTCGACCTCACTCTCTCAGGCCGGCTAAACTAGGTGAGGGTAGCCGAATGGTTATAAACCTTCGGTGAGTTAGGGTCTGCCTACCCATGCATGCGAAGACTGGATTCGATAGACTGCGCGGAAGAAACCACCTGTTGGTTCAACGGGCATGACGGCGATTACCAGCAACGCGCTGTGGAGCGTAAGGAGCACGGCGAGGCACGTAGAAAGCCCTGGTCATCCACTGCACCTGACTTCATCTCCAGTCGTCTTGACTTGTCTTGCCACTGGATTGAGATGGACCCAGGCGGTCAAATGTAGAGTCAATGTGATAACCACAGAGATACGTGGCTGACCTGTCTCATTTTTTATACTCTTATGATATAAAGAGACAAGGAAAGAATATAACTATGCATCAACAGGCATGTCGTATAAGACGATTAAAATGTGGTTGTGCGTTAGGTTTACAACATCCTCATGGAAAGCAAATTGCCAAAAAAAACCACCGCTGAAAATGTATGTGACTGTTTGATGCAGACTTCCCTCAAGGTCACCAGCTGTAGTGATGGCTCTATGCTCCGTCAGGAGAGCAAAGGAAAGTGATGTTGATGATGATGATGATGATGTCAAGCGTCGTAGATATATTTAATTAATGGTTCCCAATCCAGAGCAAGTGTTCCGACCTGCTGTGCTGTCATATAGTGTTTCTTAAGATTGTAACAGGGTGACAGGTCACGGTAGCAATTAGATTATTATGTGACCGTGAGCTTATATCTCCTTTCAATCTCAATCTAGCAAGTTAGTTACTAGCCCTCCGCTAGAGATGTATATTCTTGTAGAAATGTGACAGGTTCGTTCTTCTCTCGATAGTTGTTGTTAAGGTGCCATAGTGGTATACTTACTAACAGTGTTGTAACTTTGCATTCAATTCGACAAATCTGCATAAATCAGCTGAGTCATATAACAAGGTTTATTTACAGGATACATAAAATAAACAAGTACAGCTGGAAATCAAATCAATATTCTTTGTTGTGAAGGTAGTTTACTGTAGGTGTCCGTATTTTCCTTCTCTCTCCGTAATCATGTGAGTTACCCAAAAATCCCGTGTGGCTCACGACCTAGATTACGTTGACCTTTGCTTCCACAACTTATCAGTAAAAGTAATTGCGCCTTTTACCTTCCATAATTAAAGGTGCTATCTTGTTCAGTTTCTGAGCCTTCAATACATTTATAACTGTTTCTCGGCTGTCTCCCCATAATAAACATCAACTCTAGCTGGGGACTGAAAGACATCGAGATGTACTTACTTGTACAGTATTACCATTTTACATAATTTTTTCCTCCTAGTACAGAACATAGCGACTGCTTATATTCTGTTGTGAAAACGATATCATTAAACTTTAAACTCAACCTACTTCATTCTGAAAAACTTCAAGAATTACAACTTAGAAAATGCCTTTCTGGTTCTGCGAAAATGAGCCAGCTCAAACATGGCTTCTCAACAACTCACAAGTACAAAACACAACCTTCACCGAGGCCTGCTATATCGAACTCTCCTATCTTAATGACGTTAACTTCTAGTTAGATCGACGGTGTTGTGAGTTCTTGTCACCGTCGATGATTGTGATTGGTGCTTCTAAAATGTATACACTTATTTCATTGGCACGGATAATGCTGGGGTAATAAACCTCACTGTCACAAGATATCTATAAACTGTTCCATCCTGTTTACCATGGTGTTGAAATTAAATGAAAACGTTCGTGGTGTGTGCGTTTACACGTGACAGTTCACTTCTCTTGCCCGTTTCTTCGTTGTCCCGTGGGTGTCTGAGGGGAGACAGCAAAAGCAGCACTATTGTTATGTAGGGCGTGTCGAAAGATGCTACTGATTATAGGCTGTGCTTGAGGCTGTATGGTTCGATCCCCATTTGAGGTGGGATTTATTAGACGATAAATGGCTCGTGAGCCAACCCAGCCTCATGAACTGGGTACCAGACCAACTCTGGGATTGTTAAAGGCGGCCGGCGTGATGCTGGCCACATCACCCCTAGTGTGCCGAATGGTCAATAAAATATTAGCCTAACGCTATATTCCCAATATGCCTCAATGGGCATGTAATGGGATTCTTTACCCTTTTTTACCTTTTCCTTTTGGGGGCTGCAAAGCACAAAGCTGTGCTTGACGTTGCAATCATAGAAGTTTCGAATTTGCAGGAACTGACGTGGATCTAATGTCCTGGTTATGCAGGAGCACGTGATAATGAGAGAGCTGACAGACTAGCCTCAAGAGCACCCAAAGTATGCACACTGGATATCGATAATGGAGAGATAATGAGGCCAATTAATGATCGCCTCTTAGAGAAAAACACTGCAATGGATGAATCAACAAGGTTAAGACTGTTGAATTTGGGATCAAATGTAAGGCTAGCAGAGATGGACGTATGGGAGGATTCATCCGTCGTGTATACAACCAACGCACTACTGGAACAGTTAACATTCACACTCTTCGACATATGCTGAGATTGACTAAGCACCAATGGGTTTGCTCGGAGTGCAATGGTGTCAATTCTGTTCAACAACAGCAATAGCAATGAAGCTGATAACTTGATCCTATAAAACAAATTCATACAGGAACCGCCATTGCCATAGCACAGTGAATGTTTTGGCGTAGACTTCCTGTAAGGGGGTCAGTAGCAGTGATGGTTAATTACGATACTGGTGTAGCACCTACATGACCTCCTTCTCTCTGACAAGTGTTCTGTGTTCATATCACTCTGTGTTAAAGATTACTTTTCTAGTTTATGTTCGTTATGTGTACATATATTTTTGACCACAGTGAATTCCTCGCTGTCACCTGTAGTTCCAGGGAAAGGGGGGTCTCTGAGGAGACAGACAACGAAAAATAGGACTACTTCTACTTCAAGCATGTCGTAAGAGAGAATTAATGAGTGAGGATATGTGGAGCTGGAAAATTTTACCGTAAAACAACTTGTTGCACAAACTACAGCTACATTACCCATGAAAGCTTTAGTGCACGTTTCCTGTTAGTGGGTCGGCACCAGTGGCGGCCCCATGATCCATACAGAGTGGAAGAGAAAGTGATGATAATATTCCTTGTAAATCTAGTTTTCTGTGAGAAATTCCCCTAAAGCGCGCAGTCATATCCAACAAACCTTAATCCTGCCGTGTATAGTTCCCAGGAGTCAGTGATGAGTCAAATAAATAACTGGCCGATTGCTCCCTCAAGCATGCGATGAGAGGTAGCTAATATGAGGTTATGCATAGTGCAGGGCATCCTGTAATTTAAAATAAAGTGTTACACGAACAACTGCTGCACGAGCAAATGAATGTTTTGATGAAGACTCCTTGTTGGGAGCCGCGCTGGTGTAATGGTTACAACGTTGAGCTGGCGACCAGGTATTCAAGGTTCAAGCCCGGGCGTCAGCATTTGAAGCAGTGTCAACGACCGGGATTTCGACTGAATAACCTGAACGGCTCCTGAGATAAACCCTCTATGGATGGGTTGGAAGGAAAGTCCACAGGCTCCCCAGCCTCGCAATGACATGTCATTGGGCCGAAGGGCTGAAAGCCCACGTGCCGCTGGTTAAGGGAAAAAAATGAAGACTTCTTGCAAGGAGATTAACTGCTGTGATGGCTACCTGCTCTATATGCAGCAAACACGGGATACTATGATGATGATGAATAAACCTTAACCCTAGTCAATATTTACTGTATTCGATTCTCCTAAATGTGATTTATTTTGGTCTTTCTTGACATTCCAGTAAAACTGGTCTCTACGTTTCGTGGTTCACGGTAAGTGGTCGATAAATTCGTCCAAGAATTTTGATTTAATAAATCAAGCGCGTTTTTTTCCGCTGACAAAATTCAGGTCGCGGCAAAAAATGCCACCTCTATGACCTCAGCTCTGGCACAGTAATAGTGTTATGCTGATGTTCGTGATTTCTGACTTAAATATACGTGCTCGCGTGCATGCATGTGTAATGAATGTGTATGTGTATGTGTGGAAGGGAGTATTGTACGACCATCTGTATATGTATTTTGTTCGGTGTGATGGGACAATTTTGGTTATTCTGGTATCTAGACGCTAGAAAATCTGGTATGGAAATCAAAGCAGTAATGGCCAAGTTCTAACTCGCAACAAAAGCAAGAAAACACAATTAACGTAGAAAAACCTAGAAACAATTACCCCTTTTCCCACATCTGAGAATAAGTTATTGACGAAAGAATACAAGCAGAGCAAAGATGAAGTTACAAAACTAACAACTTTAATTCTAGCTCAACTGGAAGTAGAGAGATGATAAGATATCTAATAAGACAAAAAACATATTTTAAACCAGATTATTGTCTTCTCTTTCTGGGTTTTGTGAATTTTATCATGATTATTATAAGAAAGAAAGAAGGATGAAAAGAAAGAAACAAACAACAAAAAGAAAGAAAGAAAGGAAGACAGAAAGACAAAAAGAAAGTAAGAAAGAAGGTATTTATGACATTGTAATTTTACGGTTATCATTTTTGTTGTTATCCATGTTTGAGAGCCATACACGGACTGGCTTGATGTTCCCATTGAAAATTCAGATATTTTTATGTATTTATTTTGTTTATATTTATTTCATTTGTTTTCTTTATTTATTTGTTTTTTGCTTTTTTTTTTTTTGTTCACAAAGAGAAAAATTTTTAAAGACTCCTTAAATGTCACATATGCTGAGACAAGACGAACAAGTGAAGACACTAATCATAAAACGTTCTTAGTAAAGTAATGTCCCAGCGATCATCAAATTATCGGACGAATGAATGAAGGAAACAGCTCAGCCATTATCTGCATTTTGGTCTTTAAAACTAATTGTCTGTCTGTTTTCACGAGGCACGCGTCTTTCAACAATTGACAAATTCCGTCGTTTCTGGGGATAAAACATATATGAGTGAGCTCACGACATGAACCATTATACAAGGCCGATAAGTGCTGAGCGTTGAAAAAGTCAACTAGTGCTGATCTGGTGTAAGGTTGATAAGGAACTGCTAATCTGCTGACATATTTGATGCGTCATTTAGGTCATCGATGGAAACAACAGTACAAGTTACAGTCAAGTGGGGGTATTACACTGTGTTAATTGGGCCGTATATTTATTATTTTTAACAGAGTTATCGCCACTGTTTTATTTCTTAGACTCAGCTTCATTATTAAATCAATGTATGACCTTCTGCCATCGTCCGTAAACCTTGTGAGATGGGGAAAGTCTGATGATGCTCAGTGCCCCCTGTGGCAGGAGAGGCAGACACTTGTACAAGTGTCTGCCTCTCAACTTGCAAGGTGGCATTAGGGCAAGGGCGATACACATGGCGCCACAACAAAGTACTAAATGAGCAGCCTGCAACAATAGACGTGGCAAGGGTGAAGGCGAACAGCAATGTCAGACCGAGCACCGCAAAAACATACTTTCTGAGAGCAGGAAAGCCAGCACACCCCACACCAAGTAAATCAAGTAGCAGTTTACCATCCCTTCTTGACTGTGCAAATGACTGGGAGATGGCAGTAGACCTACTTGGGCAAGTGGCATATCCAGAGAGTATCAGAAGATCTTCAAGACGGCCAGATATAGTTCTTCATTCCTCATCATCGCACCAGATTATAATTATTGAGCTGACCGTGCCATTTGAATTCAGACTTAGAGCTGACCAAGACCCTACTCCACCTCCAAGTGGTGGTCCTGTGAACAGGCTACTTCACTGCAGTCTGGCTGAGAGAGTAGGGATCAAAGAGGGAAGGCAAACCCGGTCCCCAAAAATGCTGTGCTGAAGTCGGATGTGTCGGCTGAAAGGCGCAGATATCGCAGCTTTGCTGTAAACAGACACAACGCAACCAACGTCCTTTTCAGGATGAACGAAGAAGAAGAAGAAGAAGAAGAATTCAGACTGAAATAGCAACACTCGTTCACAGTGGCCAAGTATAATGATCTGGCCACGGACTTGAGACACGATGGGTTCACTGCAAGGGTAGTGGCTATTGAGGTGGTGTGGTGGGTTGATATTAATTATGTATATATTTGTGTAGCAGATGTGAAGTCAGCTATGCAAGCCCCTGAGGAAGTTTAATTTCTAAATATATGTCAGGGAACCTGTCTTGCTTCCACCAATGACTACCACCCGCTATGTATTTTATCCCCAATTTATATGTCCTGATGTATGGGTGTTGTGTAGCTAGATGTCTAGGGTATATGCAGTGTATGTGAAGAAAATAACAACAACCACACTTTAAGGTTAATAAACAAGTAAGTAAACAACTCACTAGTGAATTTTGGTCTGAACAATTTTTTACAAATGTATTAATTATAATTGAGTTGATTCATAAAAGATTAAACGTCAAGATATATTTACACACATACCGGTTTAACTACTAAAGTCTATTATTTCCTGAACTAGGAAGTGTTCTTAGTATAGTACTCTCTTCCAAACTTAAGCACATATTTGGGGGATCTATATTGTCATCATTTTTTATAAATCTTGTTGATATAATCGGTGGAGGAGGATCAGTCAGTGAATTAACAAGGCCCCAAAACACAGGGCTTATCTTTCGATATGAGTAGAAAATTCTGCGATGTCCTGGTTATAAGTCTTCATGCACACAGCACTGCTCAGCTTTCAGGATTCGAGATAAGGTAAGGCACTCAATTCATATGGCCTCAAACAGGTACTATGGTTGAACAACAACGTGACTGGCTCACTTCAGTTTCTCACCCAGAAACTCTGGAAGTAGAGGATTAATTTCCCTCAAAATAACATTCTGACCTATCTCCGTTCTTAACAGGTTTACATGTATCAACAGATCAAAAATCAGAAAATAATACATAAATAATTATTGTCCCCTTCTGGTAGAGTGCTCTATTCATCATTAAGTATCTCAAACATATGTTTTTACACTTTCCTAGTCATAATACAATATTATAATTTAGTACGTACAGTCAGGTAATAACCTGTATTACATAAAGATGGCCAGAGATTTTCTGGCTATAACTCAAACATTATTCATTAAAGTCTTTTCCCTTATTAATTTCTTTTTATCCCAACTTTTAAGTAAAACTGTAAGGATTTTATTAAGTTCTTTCCCCACAATGTCAGAAAGCCTGTCTGGCTTTTCTACAAAGGACAATATCTTTCTTAGCAACTCGGTGAAACAACACAAAGTTTGATGTTGGCTTCCCTCTTTATATATATATATATATTTTCTTTTATCTCCCAAAGTACAAGTAAAGCTGTAGGGCTTTTACATGAAGCTATAAGATTATCTAACCACATTTAATGATTTTAAGTAACATGTTGAAGTGGCACTTGTACGACTGGGACTCTACCCTTCAAATATTCATTCTTAATCAATATGGCAAACACATTTTCAAATACAATAATAATTATATAAAGGTTGGTCTTACCGAAATATCGAATTTTTCCACTATGTAAGTGATAAACGCTTGTTCTTGCTTCATCGCAACTGTGTATATATCAGAGCACGTTGTAAAGGTGTATTGGTGTAACTGGTCAACTCTAATAACCGGGCACAGTGTCAGGTAAACAGGTCATCTTGTCCTGGAACACAATGAGGCCCCGACAAGAATGCATTGTTGATAATGAGTGTTGCAATCAATGTCAATACGCGAATGTGTATACTGTTCTGGAGTTGACTGAAGGTTCAAACACTCATTCATGCGTATCTGGAAGTTACTGATGCAGACTACCGGGAACGTTTCAATAGTTTAATTTGACGCACACACTTGGACAGAACGGGTACAGTTACAGGAACATAGGTCGACATCAATAGCATATTGTTGACCCACGGTGTACAATAATAAATTGGCATTCATGTTGAAGAAAATCATCAAATCACAATGATCATAATGGAACGTCAGTATACAAGCATTCAGAGTTCCATAATTTATATAAATATTCATCAGGCCTTACTGACTGATCATGTCAGTTAATATACAAGGTTCCAACTTGATTCCTAGATCGAACCTCTTTAGCATAAACGTAACTTGCATTCTAGCGAAGATTCCGTCAAATACAGTTCATCCAATATTTCCTGAGAAAACGTTAAACTACCAATAGTAGGTTTTCCTTTCATAAGTATGATCTCTTTATCATCCCCTGATAATAAGGGCGTCCCTGTTCTCTGGTAAATGATCAACAATAAATAGCATTTCAAAATGGCTTCTAGTCTTGTGAACCTCGCTCACGATAATGAGGCACAATGAAGCTTTATAAAGATTCAGTTCATGGACATAACTGTTTCTATAACATTCAGCATATTCTTTCCTCAAAGTTGCTGCATATATATATATATAATCAGTGTTGCTAGATAATATATCGTTCCGACATACTGACATGGTTCAATTCATGTAGCTGTCTGTCCATATTAGGCCTAGGAATCGAAAAAATTCGGTAAACAGTGTTTTTACCTTGGCATAGGAAAAAACCACTAGCAAACACAGAAACGCTCTTCTCCTCGCGTTATGGAATGAACACTAGGGAACTCATGGATTTAACCATCCCAGAAGAAAACTATCTTCGTTCCCATAATCAGAAAAAGAGATCACAAAGTTCGGGCAGGTCTAAGACGACTTCCCGCCATAGGCCTCTACAACACCGAAGAACTACCTAACGTATCTTCATGCGCCGAAAAGCACCTGACCCCAAAATACAGTACAAAGAAAATAGTCCGACATAGACATACAAAAATAACCCGGTATAAGACCGAATCGTCTCCAACAGACACTGAGTAAACATAGACTCGGACCATAAACATCCCTGCCTAAACTTAAGCAAGAATAATCTGTTTTCTGTCCGAACAAAGAATAGAATGAACGGAGTCTAGATCCATCCGCCAAATCAATATTCAAGAGAGATCACCCACACAAACAAAAGTATGAATTAATCGTGGGTGATATAACTTTGACCATGAGAGCATTTCAAAATAAATACTGTTCATCAAATAGTCATACAATACATTTGTATGCCTACCTACCAACATAATGTAATCCGTGCGTCGCATAATTCCATACAAAAGAATATGTGAGCAACAGAATACCACACCCCCCGGGGGAAAAAAATGGAACATTTTTTTTAATACATCTAAGAGCAACATACAATTGGCTCACAACGCATGAATAACAATGCGCAGATGATAAGCATTCCAAACAAATATAACGCCTAATGTAAGGCTAAGTCGTCATATGAAACGACAAGTGAGAATATATCTCAAGATCTCAGAGAAAGTATTTCTCTAAGTATAAATATTTCCAGAGAGGTGTCACCAACGCCTACTATACTACTGACAATGCCACAATTTATACAATAGTTTATCCAATAATTTCATATTAGATATCTTAAGTTCATGATTACCAAAGAAGAAACCATTAAAAAGACCCGGCGGTGAATATACATCACTGAACCGCTAAGTAGTGATACAATCAATATATCATACATTACATATGTGTACATATTTTAATATAACGAGAAAAAAAAATGTAGTAGAGTTAAACCTGAAGATCTAACAGTTAGGTGGAATCATGTGGGCATCTAGACAAAATGTCTGCCATCACATTTTCTGAGCCACGGATAGCTCGCACCGAAAAATGAAAAGGCTGAAGAGCAATCGCGTATCGCGTTGATCTCGCGCTCTTCAGATTTTTACTTTGAATAGCTGTAAGAGCTTTCTGGTCTGTTTCTACAATGAAATGCGCGCCAAGAAGAAATCTTTGAAGTTTAAGAATTGACCAAACCATAGCCAATAATTCACGGTCTAGGACCGAGTAATTCTCTTCTGCGGCATTTAGTTTTCGAGAAATATACATCACAGGATGCAGAGTTCCAGAGTACTCTTGCATTAGTGCCGCTCCAATCCCTGTGGATGAAGCGTCACTACGGAGAACAAATGTCTCATCTTTAGTAGGTAACACTAAAATAGGTGCCGTCGAAAACATAGTTTTGATCTTATCCAAAGAGGATTGACATTCCTGAGTCCAATGGACTATATTAGGAGACCCTTTCTTTAGCAAGGAAGAAAGAGGTGCCATGATCGAGGACAGATTAGGAATGAATCGTCCATAAAATTGTATGAGACCTAAGAGACTTCGCACTTGCTTTTTAGTCTTAGGAATAGAAATGTTAAGTATTTTACTTGTATTATGGTCATCTGTCTTTAGGAAACCATGACCGACACGGTGACCTAAGAAAGCAATTTCGCTAAAACCAATACAGGCTTTAGAGGGTTTCGCTGTCAGGTTATACTCGCGTAGAGTAGATAGTAATTCAACTAACCCCGAATAGTGATCTTCCCAAGTATCGCTGAAAAGACAGATGTCGTCTAGGTACGCAATGACATCTGACCGATACGATAGGATTCGACGCATCATGCGTACAAATGTAGCTGGTGCGTTCATAAGACCGAAAAGCATGAAATTCCATTGAAAAAGGCCTCTAGGTGTAGAAAAAGCAGTAAAAGGTTTGGCGCTTTCAGATAGAGGAACTTGCCAATATCCTTTGGACAAATCTAGTTTAGTGAAAAAATGAGATTTAGAAAGCTTAGTAAGTAGCTCTTCTAGTAAAGGCATAGGTTCAGCATCAAACTTCGTAACTTGATTCAATTTGCGATAGTCAACGCAAAGACGGATGTTATTGTCTTTTTTCCGAACAATAACAATCGGCGAAGAATATGCGGAAGTGGATGGCTCAATTATTTTTAATTCTATCATTTCATCCAATTCCTTCTCAACCTGTGCTTGAAAATGTATAGGAATTGGATAAGGTCTGACTCTAATAGGATTATGGTCAGTTAGAATAATGTCATGTTCAATGACATGAGTTTGTCCAGGAATGTCAGTAAGGACATCCTGAAATGTTTGTAACACAACCGAAACTTGCCGCTGTTCTCCTAGAGATAAATCGGGAGAAACAGTAACATTTTTCCAGGATTCACTATAATGAAGTGGAATCATCGGAAGCGGAAGATTAACATCCGAAAAACTTGTTTCCTCATCCTGTATTACAGACAGCGGTGAGTAATGACCATGTTGGACTGGTGAATCGTCCGTTGCCTGAAAAATAGGCTGCAAATAATCAGGACGTTCATGGAATTCCGTAAGCATATTGATGTGGAAGGTTTTATGCTTTCCATCAATATCGACAATGTAGTCAACATCGGAAATTTTCGAGATTATATCGTACGGACCTTTCCAGTAAATAAGAAGTCTGTTTTCCCTACAAGGTAGCAAAACAAATGCTTTGCCACCAGGACAAAGTTGTCGTAAGGTTCTTTTCTTATTGGCAAATTGCCTTGCCTTCTGTTTAGCAAATTCAGAAGAAGAAGTTGCCAATTTGCATGCTTCGATAATCTTTTGTCTCAGCGCGATGACATATTCGTAAGAAGATTTTGTGTCATCGGTAATATTATCAGCGGTTATGAGATCATAAAGGAAAGACATAGGGCCGCGCGGTCGCGCGCCAAAGACAAGTTCAAAGGGAGAAAATCCTGTATGTTCATTTTTTTTTTTTTAAATTATTTTTTTTCCTTTATTATTATTTATTCTATTTATTTCTTTATTTAGTTTTTATTTATTTATTTATTTGTTTTAAATTTATTTATTATTATTATTTATTTATTTATATTTTATTTATTTATTTTATTTTATTTATTATTTATTGATTACTTTTTTCTCACTCTTTTCCAGTCCTTGTTTTTATTATTTCTTATCTTTATGTACTGTCAACTTCCTCTTTCCGGTTTAGTGGCAGCCATCCTGCTTTGCTTCACATGTGACTGGACTTAATATTAAGGGAGTTTTTTTCTCTTATTTTTATAGTTTCATGTTCTCTACTTAATTCTCATTTTCTTTCCCTCCTGTCTCTTGTTTGTCTGTCCCTGACGAAGGCCTTGTGGCCGCAACGTAGGTTTTTCTTGTCCTTCTCCTTGTAAGACGTATTACTATTTGTGTGGGTGTGTGTTGTTTTTTTTTTCTTTTTTTTAACTATGTTCATTGGGGACCTCTCTGTAAGCGAAGAGGGCGGCGGGTAAAACCCTGTCCCAATCTTGAGGATGATCCTCAGTTATCTTCCCTAGTAAGTTCTTGAGTGTTCTATTTAGCCGTTCGACCATCCCATTGGACATAGGATGATAGATACTACTCAAAGATCTCTCTATCTGTAGAGTAGACATTACGTGAGACATGGTATCCGATATTAGTTGGGTGTCATGATCTGATATTTCTCCGGGGAATCCCAGACGAGAAAATATAAGCCAAAGAGCATCTGCAATATCAGCAGTAGTAATGCTCTTTAGAGGAATAGCCTCTGGCCAACGTGTGCACATGTCCACATACGTTAAGATAAACTGATGTCCTCTAGCAGATTTGATCTTAAATGGACCAATTATGTCTATCGCCATTTTCTGAAATGGTCGAATAGGAATGTCTGCAGTCTGAATAGGTGCAGCATGGCGTGGACCTTTGGATTTGACTTCTTGACATACTATACAAGATCGACAATAAATCCGTATGTCTTTGTTCACAAAAGGCCAAAAGAAAGCCGCAAGAACTCTTGACTTTGTACGGGAAAAACCCATATGTCC
This sequence comes from Oreohelix idahoensis, assembly GCA_024509875.1. NCBI lineage: Eukaryota > Metazoa > Mollusca > Gastropoda > Stylommatophora > Oreohelicidae > Oreohelix > Oreohelix idahoensis. The sequence continues at coordinate 72,811 of JAMPIV010012388.1, forward strand.
AGCACACTGAGAGTCGTGTGCGTGTTGCAAAATTTTAACTCTCAAATTCTTGGGAACAAGAATCTGAGAATGACTTAACTTAGCGGAGTCTTGCACCATACGTACAAGTACGCCATTCTTCATTGTAATCCAAGACTTACGCTTTGTATCTTTATTCGGATCACCTTTTGTTGCAAGAGTGAAGAATTTCTTTAGAGTCGGATCATCTTCTTGCTGTTTTATAAACGATTCACGAGAAATTACCAAGGGATCATCTTGGTTATGCACTTCATTATCTTCAGTAGGTGAAGATTGAGGCACATTAAGAGCTTGAGCTCTAGGGACTACAGCATTAGCAGTTTGCATATTTTGTTTTTCCCAAACGGAAATTTGTTGCGGAGTGCATTCTTTGACTCCGTGAATACGACCGATGATAAGATCAGCGATCGGCTTCGGCAGAAGACATGCGTGTACATCTCCTGTAAAGAAAGGAGTAGCAATCCTAATGATAGCAGTAGAGTATTTCTCTAAGGTGCTGCCAAATGTCACACATTTGACTATTTTTCCTGTGGCACAAGAAGGATCTACAAGCGATTGCATGCGCGACTGACGCAGGAAAAGCGGGAAGAGGATGGCCACAACTTAAAGTGGACACCGTAGTTGGTTCAAATAATGTTTTGCATTGGGGGCACTGAGATGCTCTCCCAAAATCAAAAGCGGAACAAGACATATTATTAGCATCATTATTATCTTTAGTCTGCTTATAGGCTTCCTGTGACTCTTGCTGTGCAGAGTTTCCATGATAATATGATTTATTTTTTTTGTATGGTGATCTACCTCGATTATTATTGCCTCTGTAATCATTATTGTTTCCTCTCTTGTAACCCCTATTTGGGTTTGAGTCATAGTTCTCATGGTTACCATCATTATATTGATTATAATGAGTATCTCTATAATTATGGTCTTGTTGTCTCCATGATGGATAGTTTCTATATTGACTTCCTCTGCGGAAGCTCCTATAATTATGACCACCTCTAAATCGAGGGCTGTCGGCTTGTCTCCAGTTCTTCGCAGAAGAACCCTGAAATGATTGGTTTCCTTGGTTTTGATAACTATTATGGTTACCTTTTTTTCCCAAACTTGTTTTGTGGTCCCTGAAATTTGTGTGAATAATTAGGGTTGTATGGTGTTGCAGAAGCAACCGGCATACTTTCCTTAACCTTAGCATTGCTAAAAGCTACGTCCGGATGTGCCGTGACGTATTGGTCACAATATTCTTGCATTTCTTTTAGTGTCTTGGGTTTACGCTCATGTAGGAATTCAAGGAATGGTTTACTTATGCTTGACATAATCTTGTCTCTGAGCAATAAGTCCATAAGGGCTTCATATGTCTTTTCAGGTTTGGACAGCTCAATCCAACGATTAAATGTAAGACGTGTCCTTGCAATGAATTCTGAGAATTCTACCCCTGATTCAGGTACCATTCTCTTAAACAACATACGGTAACCTTCCTCAGTTAACTGATATTTTTTAATAAGGCTGCCCTAATAACATCATAATTATCCTTGTCAGCCTCTTCAACCAAACTTAAACTAGTCAGAGAATCACCTTTCAAATTTTCTGATAACTGGTTAGCACATTGTGATTTATCCACATTATGAGTTCGACAAGAGCGTTCAAAACGATCCAGCCAGAATGTAATATCGTCACTGGAAGGATTGAACGGTGGTACCTTGACCTTATAAATAAAAGGTTTACCACTATTACCATTTGACTGATTAACATTACTCATATTTGTCAATTTCAATTTTTCTAACTCAAATTGTAAAAGTTCTTTTTGATGTTCATGTTCTCTTTTTGCCTTACTCTCCTCGGCTTCTCTGTCTAATCTCTTTTGTTCATATTCAACTTCTCTGTCTAATCTTTTTTGTTCAGTCTCTCTGTCAAATCTCTTTTGTTCAGCTTCAGTTTCTCTGTCTAATCTCTTTTGTTCAGCCTCTAATTTTTTTTCTTCCATCTGAAGCTTTCTCTCCTCAGCAGCAGCTTTTCTCTCCTCAGTTTGCATCTGCAATCTTAAATTCTCAGCATCTATCTTCTTCTGTTCAACTTCTGCCTTCCATTTATTTTCCTCTTTTTGCCTCTTTTCTTCTGATTTTAATACCATGGCAAATTGAGCAGTTGCAAACTCCTCTAATTCCTTACCAGACTTATCAAGGGATTTCCCTTGTGCAATAAAGTATTCCAATGTAGACATGATGTCTAATAATGATAGCAATCAGTTGACAAAAAATGTAATCTATTTCCAAGTAAACAGGAACAAGTTCTCAATGAACTTGATTAATTAGTTCACAATCCCAATCTCTGTGGGAAACAAGCCTTACAAAGGTCTTGTATATTTCCTTGTACAATAATAATAATAATAAAGTACTGGTCTCTACTATAACATACGTGTACTCAACTATCTTATATCATATGTCAACCAAAGACATTAACAAAGGACAAGCATAAAAGACAATATGAAAACAATTGCAGAAATCAACTAAGTAAAATAGAGAAATCAATGAAAATAATCACAGAATCTGTGACGGCAACTGCAATGGAATCAACAAGACAAATAACGCCACAGTAAATAAATATAAATGTGTATAGAACTAAATTATAGAACAGGGTAGATCTACAAATACGAACAGATCAAACAAAACTAATGAACACAAAATTATTAACAAAAACAACGAAGAAATGAACACCTCATCACAACTAACAAAAATAGCAACAGATGTTGCAACAAATTTTCAGTCAGAAAATTGCACCTATAGAATGCTATTATATGACCTCTCTACGTGGTATACCATATAATAGTCACACACCCACAACATAGACACACAAATAATATATAACATTTAACATAAATACATATAGCATAAATACATGTGTAATATAATAACATGTGAATGCGATGTGTTGCAGAAAGAATGTGTTGTAGAAGGCTCAGTTTTGATTAATGGCACAGTTATTCTAATCACAATAAATAAACTGCCACTTTATTGAATAATAGATTTGTTTACTAAACTATTACACTGTTCAATTTTTTTTGAGCACCCTAGAAGATCCACCGATGAAAGGGAACTGCAACAACAAAACAGTTTATGGCTTTCAAAGTAATCAGCTGTGTAGTAATGTCTGCTTGACATAAACAATGTCTGTACTACAAAATGTCACCAAGCGCTGACCTGTGTATGAATGTCAACAAAACGCTGGCCTAATTACTGCCTTCGCTCGATAGGACTGGTCATGCTGACATCGACTTTATAGTTGTACTGTAAACTTGCTGTGATGTCCAACGACAAATGTCAACAAGCGTTGACCTAGATTCTGTTTTCGTTTCATAGGTCACGTGAGGAACTGTCCATCAAGTGTAGACTATCACTGCTGGTGTGTCGTATCAGGCGTCAGGGAAACAAACTAGTATCAGTAGCTGTTCACTTCTGGCAATGTCTCCTGTGCAGGTTAAGCCCAGAAATCTGGCCTACCACATTGATAAACGCTTGTTCTTGCTTCATCGCAACTGTGTATATATCAGAGCACGTTGTAAAGGTGTATTGGTGTAACTGGTCAACTCTAATAACCGGGCACAGTGTCAGGTATACAGGTCATCCTGTCCTGGAACACAATGAGGCCCCGACAAGAATGCATTGTTGATAATGAGTGTTGCAATCAATGTCAATACGCGAATGTGTATACTGTTCTGGAGTTGACTGAAGGTTCAAACACTCATTCATGCGTATCTGGAAGTTACTGATGCAGACTACCGGGAACGTTTCAATAGTTTAATTTGAAGCACACACTTGGACAGAACGGGTACAGTTACAGGAACATAGGTCGACATCAATAGCATATTGTTGACCCACGGTGTACAATAATAAATTGGCATTCATGTTGAAGAAAATCATCAAATCACAATGATCATAATGGAACGTCAGTATACAAGCATTCAGGGTTCCATAATTTATATAAATATTCATCAGGCCTTACTGACTGATCATGTCAGTTAATATACAAGGTTCCAACTTGATTCCTAGATCGAACCTCTTTAGCATAAACGTAACTTGCATTCTAGCGAAGATTCCGTCAAATACAGTTCATCCAATATTTCCTGAGAAAACGTTAAACTACCAATAGTAGGTTTTCCTTTCATAAGTATGATCTCTTTATCATCCACTGATAATAAGGGCGTCCCTGTTCTCTGGTAAATGATCAACAATAAATAGCATTTCAAAATGGCTTCTAGTCTTGTGAACCTCGCTCACGATAATGAGGCACAATGAAGCTTTATAAAGATTCAGTTCATGGACATAACTGTTTCTATAACATTCAGCATATTCTTTCCTCAAAGTTGCTGCATATATATCGTTCCGACATACTGACATGGTTCAATTCATGTAGCTGTCTGTCCATATTAGGCCTAGGAATCGAAAAAAATTCGGTAAACAGTGTTTTTACCTTGGCATAGGAAAAAACCACTAGCAAACACAGAAACGCTCTTCTCCTCGCGTTATGGAATGAACACTAGGGAACTCATGGATTTAACCATCCCAGAAGAAAACTATCTTCGTTCCCATAATCAGAAAAAGAGATCACAAAGTTCGGGCAGGTCTAAGACGACTTCCCGCCATAGGCCTCTACAACACCGAAGAACTACCTAACGTATCTTCATGCGCCGAAAAGCACCTGACCCCAAAATACAGTACAAAGAAAATAGTCCGACATAGGCATACAAAAATAACCCGGTATAAGACCGAATCGTCTCCAACAGACACTGAGTAAACATAGACTCGGACCATAAACATCCCTGCCTAAACCTAAGCAGGAATAATCTGTTTTCTGTCCGAACAAAGAATAGAATGAACGGAGTCTAGATCCATCCGCCAAATCAATATTCAAGAGAGATCACCCACACAAACAAAAGTATGAATTAATCGTGGGTGATATAACTTTGACCATGAGAGCATTTCATAATAAATACTGTTCATCAAATAGTCATACAATTCATTTGTATGCCTACCTACCAACATAATGTAATCCGTGCGTCGCATAATTCCATACAAAAGAATATGTGAGCAACAGTAAGTTAATTACAGGCCATAAATGGTCACACAGAATCTCCTGCTGACTATCAGAACAGCGAAAGCATATGAGCACAATTTGTCTGTATACGTCACTAACTATACATGTGAACTTATAATTTGAAAGTGGCGAGGAACGCTCGTCTCTCTGAGTATTTATTCCCACTTCTTAGTTATTCTAAGCAACCAATCAGGGGACTTCCGTTCCTACGCGTCTTTTTCAAAAAGTTAACCTACTATTTTTAAATCAGGAGACACCCCTTAATATGGCCAGCATCAGTAAAGAAGCCCCATGCACGTCTATATATGTCTTAATTCTACCATATCACTAGTATTATCTAAGTCATTTTAATACAGAACGATAATATTTACTTAGTCTACCGTCTGTCATCTAATGCCTAAGGTTTCATACTTCTGGCTATTATTTTTACCATTTTCGTCTTTCCTTTATATTTATGCCAATAATATATCTTTCTTCCTACAGTAATATAATATATTAGACTAAAGAATATGATATATTTAATAACTAATTAGTAGCATTTTAATCGTCATTTTTAGTCTTATTTTTCCTATCGTTCGATTTGGCCAGTAAGTTTCAGTTTTAAAATTCAAACGGGCTCTATGCATTTCCCCTCTCTCTCTCCCTTGCCTTTTCCAAGAAATAAACAATTTCTAACGATACTAACATTCAAACGTGCGTTTTGGTTAAAGGCTTGCAAGTCTGTGACGTCACATTGGCATAAATTCGTTCTATCGTTTTTATGCGTTAACTCTTTAGAGACCGAGAAAAAAAAAACTAGTATTTTGGTGGCGCGATGATTCCTATGTTATTTTATTCTTATAAAAGTGGTCACTAGTCTTACAACTGGGGGGAATTTGCGAGACCATATGTGGGCGTGTTGTACATACAGATTGTATTTTACGACAGGTGGGTGCAAGAGGTCTCGTGGCGGCCTCAGTGTATGATCTGCTGAAACTGTTGGGGTTGAGGTGACAGTCAAGAACAAGGGCACTCAAGAGGCTCAGCGAAACTGCTGAAAAGGCATCGTGCTGGCTGTGGAACAACTGCAACGCGCTATGGAACTCGGGACAGTAATTAGGTGTGAACATAGGGGTTACTTTCACAATTGCCTCCAGATGGTACAAAATAAGAATTTGAAAGCTGCAACCAAGGTGGAGTGGGTTCAATTCACCGCACAAGACAACAGGAGGCGGACACTTGGGAGTCATGACCCAAGTGGGCCTGCCCCCCTTAGAGTGTAAAGGAGATTAAGGGTCCGAAACACGTAATCGATGGCGGGACATCTTCTGATAATCAGATTGCCTCCTGTTGTGTCGCTCTGTATAGAGTTTCCTATCATATCTGTCTAGATGTAGTCTTTATCCAATGTTGTTTCCTATCATATTACGCAGCTTATGAACGTCTCCATGGATACCAGTTGCATACACCGGTGGCCACACCCACGGCGTACTAGGAAGGCTCGAGACAAGGCCATGAGAATGACGTCATTATAGACCGGGGGGGGGGGGAAGCGGGGGGTGGGTATTATTGTTTAACTTGACTAAAATTATAATCTTCAACTGAAATGAGAAGACAGTTCTATTGCTCTGACACACGGAGAACAATTTAAAAGGACAAACAAGAAGTTACAGATTGTCATTAATGGATGATTGCGTGGAACAGAATTAAACAGGTATGACAAGATCATTAATGTGGAACTGATGACAAGATCATTATTGTGGAACTGATGACAAGATCATTAATGTGGAACTGATGACAAGATCATTAATGTGGAACTGATGACAAGATCATTAATGTGGAACTGATGACAAGATCATTAATTTAGAACTGATGACAAGATCATTAATGTGGAACTGATGACAAGATCATTAATGTGGAACTGATGACAAGATCATTAATTTAGAACTGATGACAAGATCATTAATTTAGAACTGATGACAAGATCATTAATGTGGAACAGATGACAAGATCATTAATTTAGAACTGATGACAAGATCATTACTGTGGAACTGATGACAAGATCATTAATGTGGAACTGATGAGAAGATCATTAATGTGGAACTGATGACAAGGTCATTAATGTGGAACTGATGACAAGATCATTACTGTGAAACTGATGACAAGATCATTAATTTAGAACTGATGACAAGATCATTAATGTGGAACTGATGACAAGATCATTAATGTGGAACTGATGACAAGATCATTAATTTAGAACTGATGACAAGATCATTAATTTAGAACTGATGACAAGGTCATTAATGTGAACCTGATGAGAAGATCATTAATGTGGAACTGATGAGAAGATCATTAATGTAGAACTGATGACAAGATCATTAATGTAGAACTGATGGAATGAACCAGGCAAAGACTAGTAAAACATGTGATGTGGGAGAAATGCTGGCATTAGATTGGATACATATTAAGGAAACAAGCTGATAGGAAGATAAGACAGTCCTTTTTTGGAAACCACAGTGAGAGAAATAGGGGGAGTCCGAAAACACAAGGAGGAGGGTATTAGTGACAGACTAAGATGTGATAGTTGAGGTTCCTTAGATGACACGATCCTACTTTGGTAACTGTGGCAATTCTAGAGCTAATACATGCTTACCAAGCTCCAACCCTCGCGGAAAGAGCACTTTTATTAGTTCAAAACCAATTGTCATTGCTCTTCGCGGGGCGCGGCGTTCCCTCTGGTGACTCTGGATAACTTTGTGCTGATCGCATGGTCTCACGTGCCGGCGACGCATCTTTCAAATGTCTGCCCCATCAAATGTCGATGGTACGTGACATGCCTACCATGTTTGTAGCGGGGAATCAGGGTTCGATTCCGGATAGGGGGCATGATAAACGGCTACCACATCCAAGGAAGGCAGTAGGCGCGCAACTTACCCACTCCCGGCACGGGGAGGTAGTGACGAAAAATGACAATACGGGAATCTTTCGAGATCCCGTAATTGGAATGAGTACACTTTAAACCCTTTAACGAGGATCTATTGGAGGGCAAATCTGGTGCCAGCAGACGCGGTAATTCCAGCTCCAATAACTGGTCGTTGCTACGGTAATCCTGCTGATGACAGGTCGTTGCTACTGGTGTCAGACTGTAACGGCCAGTCCGTTGCTCTGACTATGCCAGCAGGGGCATGCTGCACGGGCAACAGCTTGACCTCTTTATCCAAGTGCTCAACGTCGTGCTATCGAAACTTGTTTCGGGGGGAGGGGAGGGGGGGTGGGTGTACGCTCCTATAGTCAGAAATGACTGAACGGGAAGATAGATAGAAGGTAGAATAAATAAAACATTGGAAAGATTTCTAACTGATGGCACAAGACATGACGTTTTGGTTTGATAATCTTGAAAGCTAATGCTCTAAAGCAGGGGTCGGCAACCTGTCGATCGTGTCTACCGGTAATCCCAGTGGATGATTTGGCAGAACTGTAGGTGAACGGGGGTGGGGGAAGAAAGACTTTTTAAACTAGGGATATTTGGAAATAGACCTCTACCGCTGTCATTTAAAAAGGTGGTGTCCCCGGGATCAAAGGTACTTGTCCAGTATTCCCAATGAAAAAATCTCGAGCTGGGTGATAAAATACATTCGTGAAATGCTTTAGATAGGAACGCGATCTGTTCTTTGTACGGTTCTTATATATATATATATATTGTAGATCTTTAGAGGAATCCGTTTTACTAAAGATATCGTAAAAGATCATGGGTTACCGACACCTGCTCTACAGATAGTTGAAGGGCAATAAATGAGGTAATGAAAGCAAGGTAAAGCACGTGTCAATAGTGATATAATTCATATCCTGAGTGGGCTCCTATATAGACGTCATTATATTGAGAGAGTGGTTATTTTGCTGTTATTGTTACGGTATCATGTTTTGTTACTTTGAGCTGCAGTGTTATATAGCTGTACTTTTCCTAACAAGTTTTTTCTTTTTCAAACTTATCTTTGTTTGTTTTCTTATTTTATGGTAAAGCAGCTACTACATGTTGGCCCTGTGTAGTTCACGCGGGTCTCTGCGGAGACGACGAAAGAAAAGGCCCACTGTTACCTCAAGTAATCCATAATAGGCTACTTTGTGCATAGAGCTGTCAACCTGCTCGTATAAAGCAGGCTGCTGAAGAGACCTATGCGGCATTAGCATAAAAATATTTTGCTGCAGGATTCCTGGTGGTGCCTCCATGCTACATAGGGAGGCAAAAGCGTAATCATGATGATAAAGGAATATATTTTGAACCGCATTAGACTTACAAGGGTGGCTTGTCAGGAAACGACAGTAAAGAGGTGCTTAAAACCGCGTTAAAGGATGAATATTCCACTATTGCTTTTTAAGGAACATGTGGCCCCTAGAAGGAAAACTACACCAAAGTACGTCATGTACCGTACTCATGAGGTTGTGGTTTCTGTAACAATTTTTTTCAAATAGTAAAATTACTAGCCCTAAACACAACCTCGGGTTAGTCGCTTCTTACAACATGCATGAGGGAGTGGCGGTTCAAATCATCCAACAGACCACACGTGGTCGACAACACAATAGACCACACGTGGTCGACAACACAATAGACCACACGTGGTCGAAACACAACACACCACACGTGGTCGACAACACAACAGTCATTGCAAACTGATTCCCGAAACTTGTCCAATCTCATTAAGGGACATAACTCTTATAACTAGGCCACCACAACCGGTTATCGTAGAACTGCACCACGTGACGTGTTACTGTTTGTTTTTATAATTAATGAGCCGCGAGTTTACCGCAGATCGATTGTCCTCTTTGGGTCTATTGACTGCGTGTTATCGTTCATCTAACTCTCACAACCGGTGCTAATGGTCAAGTTACACAGAAGAATATAAGAAGTAGTTTATAGTTCCAATAGGGGGGCCGCGCTGGTGTAATGGCTTCGGCGTTGTACTGGCGACCAGGTGTTCATGGTTCAAACCCGGGCGTCGGCGTTTGAAGAAATGTTTACGGCCGGAAATTTGACTGAATAGCCTGAACGGCTCCTGTGATAAACCCTCTGTGGATGGGAAGGAGCGAAGCTCCTGACCGGGTTGGAAGGAAAGTCCTCAGGTTCCCCAGCCTCGCAATGACATGTCATTGGGCCGAAGGGGCTGAAAGCCCAAGTGCCGCTGGTTAAGGAAAAAAAAAAAAAAATAGTTCCAATAGAATAGCGACAGGCAACCCACGAGTTGTAGTATCGCTTTAGAAATACTGAGCTCTGCCTTCATACATTTTTTTTTCAGGTTTCAGGGTATTTGTAATATGGAATAAGTGCAGTCTTTATGTAACTTTTACAAACTGGACAATCTGCTCCCTGCAGGTTCATCAACGTCAAACTAAATTATATTGTACCACGTGTTAACTTCACTTCATAAAAGAGATAGTGTAGTTGTCTCAGGCAGTTCACGAATAGAGTGACTTCAATACGCAAGCTTGAGGGCTTTCACTGGGAACGTGGGAAAATAACTTTTCAGCTAGGGTATATCGCACTTTTAAATGCCGGGCGGGAGAGGGCTGGTCAGAAATGTCTATAGTATAACTATTATTTCTTTCCTCCCTGCCCATCTATTACCTAGAGATCTGTAAAATCATTCTCTTAGATTTACCAGCAGATTGCGATTGACTGGTTATTGACCCCTGGAATAGAACAATGAACAAAGGTAGGATACTGTGAATTTAAGCACGGTGAAAAAAGGAACCAGGTCAAGCTTGTAATGATGATGATGATAATTATGATGATGGTTGTGGTGATGATGATGGTAATGATTATGATGATAATGATGATGATTGTGATGATGGCATAGTATGTGGAATATAATAATTAAAGTAGTAAATTAATATGAGACAAACATAAAGGTATGTTATCAGGCACTCGTAGGAAATAAAGAAGTAGAACACTAGACAACAGAAAAACAACAGACATGAGTGGCTTACCCAGGATTCGAACCCTGGACCTTCCGTGCGACAACACGATGTGCTGTAGTCAGACAAGAGAGCACGGTCGGTTACTAAAGATGGTATGGACTTCAAGGTAATAAGTTTCACGGAATCGCAAAACCCAAAAGTGCACATGTCAGGATCAATAGCTCTTCTTCAAGACAAAATAAATATGTAAACTCAATGTATGCAACTTGTTCTGGTAATATAATATATATGTACCAGTAGGTCGTAAGAGAGGATTTCGTAGAACTTTCAGCGACTGAATGGGATAAACGAAAGACGTTTTAAGCTGATGGTCCCTGTATTTGTGGTGAAGTGGGATGTTATAAATACTTATAGGGAACTTAGTGTACTGACTGAGATCAGCTGTGAAGGTATCTATATCTATTAAGAGTAGTGTATTATAGATAACCTTACTTGCTACCACATATCTATATATCTCAGTCAGAATTATTCTGGAATAGTGTGATGCTACGTTATGTGTCTAGGGTATGAGTATGGTGAAGTGTAAGTCACAACAACAGACAGATAAACAATTTAATTTAATCCACTACTCTTGACAACACTGTGACACTCACATACATATAACACTCTACAAAGATATCTTAAAAGAGTCACTGATAAACTTTCAAATAACAATATGTATTCATTACTGGCATGAATGAATATGTGTCCTGATTCAACTACAAGGGAACCAGGAATCACAATCAATTTAAATTACAAGTTATGTACAGAATGTATTTAATATGAATATTGTAGTGACATATATTATTACAAATGTTCTATGTGTGTCAGTTGTGTAGTAGTAAAATGAGGTAATACTGGTTTTATTTTGTTCAAGCTCTGTTGGTATTTGTCATCATGACTTCAATAGTTTGTCTTTAGGGACCAGTATTGGAGATGTTCACAGTTCCTGATTTTAAGACAAGTAAATTCCCCTCTTAATGTTAATTTTAAAAAGTCAGTTCAAGATGAGGGGACATAATGTTGAGCTCAGCTGGCCAATTCGCTTATCTGGCGTGATGGCGGCAGGAAAGGACTCCTCTGCTCGAATTCTCCTCTGGGCTCAGGAGACACCTCACTGATAGCTAAAAAGACCAAGGAGTATGCTGTCCGACTCTGGATTCAGCAAAGCTCTGACCAGGTGCTGCTCAGTACCATCAAGACCACTGTCCCTGAAATCAAGAAGGATGTACCTTCTACTTCATAACTAATTTATATTTTCTTTTTACACTGATCACAATACATCACAAACATTGCGTTCAGAGCGTTAGGCCAACAGTCAGCTTCATCTGAAATACTTTATACCAGCATTACCATCCTTAATGGTCACTACGCCTCTGCACTTCCAGCATTATTTCTGTCTAATCAATCATCCAGGTGTCAGTGTACTATTTGGCCATTCCATGCCGTTTTACTTCTCTCCGACACCCTCTGTTCAGGCTGGAGCATTACAGGCTTTACCTCACGTTGGCCACTGAACTACACATATATATACAGGCATAAATCAACAATTCACATTCAATTTTCATTAAAAGATATTGAATGGTTCAAGCTTACCACAATTCATACGAATAACACAGATACGTTGATTAGCAATGAATTCTGGCACAAACTGGCACAAATTTCCATCTGCTTATCTTCCAGGCTTTTATTGAGCAAAATTTTAGCTGGCTTCAACGCACTGATGCTTTATCAAGCTATTTTAAACAAGTGGTCTCGAACTAACGCTCCCAAGTGTGTATATCAGCGAGACTGGCCAATGAGCCACGTTTCGACAAGTGTTTGAAAAAATGTTATCTTTTCCCGTCTCCCCTAACAACCAAGATAGTATTTATAGCCCGACCAATCGTGGTTAGGCTTTCATTTGTTGCGCTCCAATCAATTTGGAGTTTACATGGTAGGCTATTTCTGTAACGTAAATTTTTTTCAAACACGTTAAAAAAAAATCTTATGAGCAGAAATGATTTCATGCTGTCAGGCAGCCTCACTATTTTATTTTGGGTATAATTTATTAATTCCTGGACTATTTGCGTAACGTTTTACATATTATTTGTCAGCAAGCCCTAAGGAACCCAAAAATACTAATTTAAAGGAGCTACGTGGCTGCGTTCAAAATATGCAATTTCTTTTACCTCCTGTTTCGAAGATGTTCTGTCTGGGTACTGTTATGTTCTCAACCGTAAACCCATCTAATGTTATCTTTTCTAATAAGAGTTTTTTATGATTTATAAACCTAACTCTGGGAAAGGGTAGTGTATTTTATCACTGTCCGTCTGAAAAGTTAGTGCTTGTAGACTTACACGCGTGATAGTAGTAATTGTGTATCGCGCGACGCGTGTTTAATGTTCGGCTTTCTGCCTCTCCCTTCTCGCTATCCTTTTGTCCATCTGTTCGTTCGTTTTGGTAACGTAATGTAGAAAAAGACATGAATGGAATTTAAAATTTAGGTCATTACGCAGTCTGCCTCTTAATGTTTTTCCAAGAAATACAGCACACGTTTCATTGAAGAAAGTGGGTATAATACAGTAAGCTTTTACTATCAACGTGAAAGCGTTACAATTTGCAGACGAAGCAGAAAACAAGGGGGATTTCGAGTACATTCCTTGTGACAGCACTGTCATTTTACCATTGCTCTTCTCTTTATTAATTTTATTTGTTAGGCTTCATATTTACCTAATAATTTATATATGTGGATTAGAATATTTCATGACACCTCCCCTCTTAAAACAGACATTATATGTCAGTCCTTTATTCTATATACACATAGAGAAATTTATTATTATTTCTGGGGTTTACGGTGATTCTCATCACACGGATGGCGGCTTAAAAAATCCGCTCCCAGATTGGTTTTTCCAGATATATATTCAATGCTAAAATTGTATGGAGCCAGAAGCAAAGACCATCGGAGTAACCTAGAGTTCTCATGCTTAGCCTGTGCTAAAAACGATAAAGGTTTGTGGTCAGTTTGCAACTTAAATGCCTTCCCATATAGATAAATATTGAATTTCTTTATTGCCCATATTACTGCAAGACATTCTTTTTCGCTAGTTGAGTAGTTGATTTCAGCTTTATTCAACTTTCTGCTAGCATATGCCACTGGGCTTAATTCCCCATCCAATGCATCTGATTTCTGTAGTAGAGTTGCACCTAACCCAATTTTACTTGCATCCGTCCTTACTATGAATTCTTGACTTAAGTCAGGTAATTTCAAAATGGGTTTACTTGTGAGCTTTTCCTTCAATTCTTGGTAAGTCATTTCACATTGTGGTGTCCATGTAATGCGATCTGGAAGTCCTTTACGTGTCAATTCCGTTAAAGGTGCACATATGGAATTAAAGTTTTTGATATACTTCTGGTAGAAACCACATAATGAGACAAAGGATCTCACGTCCTTCTTGGTTTGTGGTCTCGGGGCTTTCTGTAGTTTCTCTAAGTTCTTTGGGTCAGGGGTCATGTTTCCCTGATAAACTGTGTGTCCCAAAAATTCCAATTCTTTACATCCAACGCAACATTTGGTTGGTCGGGCTGTTAAATTTGCCTCCCCAAGTCGATCAAACAGCATGTTCAGAGAGTCAATGTGTTCCTCAAATGTTTCTGTTGCTATAAGGATATCATCCATAAAATTTGTTATACAGGGATTATTCAGAGGATCCAATAATTTTCTCATCATTCTAGAGAAGACACTAGGCGCATTCTTCAATCCAAATGGCAATCTATTAAACTCATAGTGTCCTTCTGAGGTACTAAAAGCTAGGTATGGTCTAACCTCAGGCTTTACTGGAATCTGATAGTATCCTTTACTCAGATCCACTTTTGAGAAATATTTAGCTGGCAAACAGCTGATTTGTATCCGGTAATGGATCCACCTGTCCTTCTGTAATAGCATTCAGTCTCCTGTAATCTATACAGAGTCTATGTTCTCCAGAGGGCTTCCTTAAGAGTACAACACCGGAACTATACGAAGACTCACTGTGCGAAATAATTCCTTCCTTCAACAGATAGTCTATCTCTTCCTTCAAAGCTTTTTCCTTAGCAAACGGAATCGAATATGGTTTCATACAGACAGGTGTGGAGTCTATGAGTTTCATATCATATTCCAATAGGTTTGTATGCCCTGGTCGGTCTGTTAACACCTCTGCATGATTATTTAGAACCTGTTGCACTCTCTCTTTCTGAGTTTTCGTTAAATGTGTACTGATTTTCACCTGTGCTGCTGTCTCACAGGGGTGTAATGGATATTCAAATGATGAAAGTGGTTCCTTTTTCATCTCCATGGCGATGGACAAGGTCAACAAGTGTGTCTCTTCCTGATGTTCTCTTTCCAAATATTTCTTCAGGAGATTCACATGATAGATTTTTTTTTTTCCCTTCTTATCTATCTTATAATTTGTTCTAGACACCTTCTCTAGAACTGTATATGGACCCTGCCATCCAATTTGTAACTTATTCTGACTCCCAGGCAAAAGAAGCAGTACTTTCTCTCCCACAGCCAAATTTCTGTCTTTCGCCTTCCTGTTATAATAGGCAGCATGTTTCTTCCTGGCTTGTTTCAAATTTTCATTGGCAAGTTTTCAGCCAGTTTTTAACCGAGTGGTCAGCTCATTCACATATTGGTATGAAGATGTAATGTTTTCCTCTGCCTTTTCATCAGTCCACGTTCTTAACAAAGCTACATATGGACCTTTAATTGTGTGGACCTATTTGTCATGCACCGGTATGGTCTCTTCCACTCGAAGCTTTATAGTGATGATTTTTCCTCCCAGAATTTTCATGCACAAAACGACCGCTACCAATTTTTCTCTTGGGGCTTTCTCCCCACTTAAAATTCTTGATGAGAGATTTCCTCTCTACATCTTCTTCCTCCAGTTTGTTTAAGTCCGATTGAGGGATTGTCGGCTTATCCTGGGGTAAGACATCTTTTTGCACTCTCCGCATAGTGGCCATTGTAAAACAGTTAAGTGAAGCTTGTCCGTGAAAAGGGGCTTCCCATTCCATTTGGTCCACTTTATCAAATCTATTTCTCTTTTTATTATCAGGCCTAATTTTGCCCCGTGGCGTGTCCAGGTCCTGATCCATGTTCCCACTTGTGGGTGTTCCCTCATGTGCTATGCTACACCTTTCTACAAAATTCTCAATGTCCCATCTTGCTTTGGGCCAATAATAATTGTGAGCCACCTTTTGAATGATGGTACCTATTTTCTCATGGTCCCCATCTGGTTTCACATGTAGGCTCCTTATTAATTCTGTCCTGTATCTTTTTGGAAGAACCAGCTGTCCGTGACCATGGGATCTAGTTCCGGCCTTCCTATACATCAACTTGTTTTTCATGTAAAAATCTCCCTTGCCTGGAGTTGTATGACAAGTTGACAATTTTCTGAAACAAGGCTTGAGTGTTTTATCCCCAGCCTGTGCCTTCCTCATCTCTTCTGGAGTGGTATCTAACATAATATCCTCCTCCTGTCTTGAGGTCGACCTGACCTGAAGGGTTGCCATATACACAGGTTTCCTTCTGCAACGGTCAGTGTCATGATTGTCCATCTGACAATTTTTACACCACCTTTTTCCTTGGTTGAAAGATTTTCTTTCATCATATTTCCTTTCATCGAATTGTGGGAATTTATTTTTATTGTCATACCGTGGCCTATCAAATTGGTGCTTACCTTTATTTTCATCCCTAGGATCAAATTTATTAAAGTTCTGTGGTGCCCTAAAGTTATCCACCTGTTTCTTTTTATTACCTGTTACCTCTGCTTGAGCTGCTTGATACCTTTCAGCAACATTTAGCAACTCACCCAGCCTCTCTGCACCTTGTTCCATGAGAAACTTTCTCAGGTCTGGAGCCATGGACTCTCTTAATTGCTCTATAAGGACCATTTCCTTAAGATCTTGGGTTTTCCCCAGAGAAGTCCATTTCTCCAAGTATGTCTCTATTCGTGCAGAGAACTGGTGATAGGTTTCACCTGACAGTAGTTTAGCATTCCTAAATTTTTTCCTGTAAAACTCTGCATTCTTTTCATACCTTAACAAAAGAGCCTGCTTTAGCATGTCATAATTTTCCTGATCACCTCTGCTCATTTTTGCAAAAACTTCATAAGCTGCCCCACGAAGTCCCTGAGATAACTTTAAGCTCCACCTTTCTCTCTCTAACCCATACGTGGTGGCTAATAGTTCATACCTATTTATATAGTTCTCAATATCATCGTCTTTCTCAACAAAATGATCTAAATGAAAGTTCATAGCTGAGGTTGAGGCTCCCTGAGTAACCGTAGCATCAGAGGCAAAGGGACTGGCACCATTTTCAGGAGCATGGCCTTGAAACTCAAACTCCCTTAGTCGTAACTCATGTTCCCTTTGTAATCTCTTCTCCTCCTTTTCTGCTTCCCTTTCTGCAGCTAATCTCTTCTCTTCCCTTTCTGCAGCTAATTTCTTCTCTTCCCTTTCTGCAGCTAATTTCTTCTCTTCCCTTTCTGCAGCTTGTCTTCTTTCCTCGGCTTCCAATGCTTTAGCCTCTTTGTCAGCCTCAATCTGCAACCTCTCTTAATTTCCTTGTCAGCCTCTAACTTTCTTTCGGCTTCAAACCTTCTTTCTTCGCGTTCAATAAATTTGTCACATTCCGTCGTGACATAGGCAACCATAACTTGCCCATCTAATCCTAACTCTTTTGCAGTCTGAACAGCGGCAGATCGAAATTTGGCCAGGTCCGCCATTGTCTATCAGGTAAATTTTTATAATGTCTACCCAACAATTCAATTTCTAACTAAATATCTAATGGACAACACAGGCACCGTGAGCTCAACCTTATTTAATTCCACCCAAGGATACCTTTTAATTCTTATATTCCCTGAAGTGAATTACCCCCAATATTTTTAATAGTTAAAGATTCAAAATCCCAAGAGCGAGACCCCAATATATGTGGTGAAGTGGGATGTTATAAATACTTATAGGGAACTTAGTGTACTGACTGAGATCAGCTGTGAAGGTATCTATATCTATTAAGAGTAGTGTATTATAGATAACCTTACTTGCTACCACATATCTATATATCTCAGTCAGAATTATTCTGGAATAGTGTGATGCTACGTTATGTGTCTAGGGTATGAGTATGGTGAAGTGTAAGTCACAACAACAGACAGATAAACAATTTAATTTAATCCACTACTCTTGACAACACTGTGACACTCACATACATATAACACTCTACAAAGATATCTTAAAAGAGTCACTGATAAACTTTCAAATAACAATATGTATTCATTACTGGCATGAATGAATATGTGTCCTGATTCAACTACAAGGGAACCAGGAATCACAATCAATTTAAATTACAAGTTATGTACAGAATGTATTTAATATGAATATTGTAGTGACATATATTATTACAAATGTTCTATGTGTGTCAGTTGTGTAGTAGTAAAATGAGGTAATACTGGTTTATTTTGTTCAAGCTCTGTTGGTATTTGTCATCATGACTTCAATAGTTTGTCTTTAGGGACCAGTATTGGAGATGTTCACAGTTCCTGATTTTAAGACAAGTAAATTCCCCTCTTAATGTTAATTTTAAAAAGTCAGTTCAAGATGAGGGGACATAATGTTGAGCTCAGCTGGCCAATTCGCTTATCTGGCGTGATGGCGGCAGGAAAGGACTCCTCTGCTCGAATTCTCCTCTGGGCTCAGGAGACACCTCACTGATAGCTAAAAAGACCAAGGAGTATGCTGTCCGACTCTGGATTCAGCAAAGCTCTGACCAGGTGCTGCTCAGTACCATCAAGACCACTGTCCCTGAAATCAAGAAGGATGTACCTTCTACTTCATAACTAATTTATATTTTCTTTTTACACTGATCACAATACATCACAAACATTGCGTTCAGAGCGTTAGGCCAACAGTCAGCTTCATCTGAAATACTTTATACCAGCATTACCATCCTTAATGGTCACTACGCCTCTGCACTTCCAGCATTATTTCTGTCTAATCAATCATCCAGGTGTCAGTGTACTATTTGGCCATTCCATGCCGTTTTACTTCTCTCCGACACCCTCTGTTCAGGCTGGAGCATTACAGGCTTTACCTCACGTTGGCCACTGAACTACACATATATATACAGACATAAATCAACAATTCACATTCAATTTTCATTAAAAGATATTGAATGGTTCAAGCTTACCACAATTCATACGAATAACACAGATACGTTGATTAGCAATGAATTCTGGCACAAACTGGCACAAATTTCCATCTGCTTATCTTCCAGGCTTTTATTGAGCAAAATTTTAGCTGGCTTCAACGCACTGATGCTTTATCAAGATCATTTAAACAAGTGGTCTCGAACTAACGCTCCCAAGTGTGTATATCAGCGAGACTGGCCAATGAGCCACGTTTCGACAAGTGTTTGAAAAAATGTTATCTTTTCCCGTCTCCCCTAACAACCAAGATAGTATTTATAGCCCGACCAATCGTGGTTAGGATTTCATTTGTTGCGCTCCAATCAATTTGGAGTTTACATGGTAGGCTATTTCTGTAACGTAAATTTTTTTCAAACACGTTAAAAAAAAATCTTATGAGCAGAAATGATTTCATGCTGTCAGGCAGCCTCACTATTTTATTTTGGGTATAATTTATTAATTCCTGGACTATTTGCGTAACGTTTTACATATTATTTGTCAGCAAGCCCTAAGGAACCCAAAAATACTAATTTAAAGGAGCTACGTGGCTGCGTTCAAAATATGCAATTTCTTTTACCTCCTGTTTCGAAGATGTTCTGTCTGGGTACTGTTATGTTCTCAACCGTAAACCCATCTAATGTTATCTTTTCTAATAAGAGTTTTTTTATGATTTATAAACCTAACTCTGGGAAAGGGTAGTGTATTTTATCACTGTCCGTCTGAAAAAGTTAGTGCTTGTAGACTTACACGCGTGATAGTAGTAATTGTGTATCGCGCGACGCGTGTTTAATGTTCGGCTTTCTGCCTCTCCCTTCTCGCTATCCTTTTGTCCATCTGTTCGTTCGTTTTGGTAACGTAATGTAGAAAAAGACATGAATGGAATTTAAAATTTAGGTCATTACGCAGTCTGCCTCTTAATGTTTTTCCAAGAAATACAGCACACGTTTCATTGAAGAAAGTGGGTATAATACAGTAAGCTTTTACTATCAACGTGAAAGCGTTACAATTTGCAGACGAAGCAGAAAACAAGGGGGATTTCGAGTACATTCCTTGTGACAGCACTGTCATTTTACCATTGCTCTTCTCTTTATTAATTTTATTTGTTAGGCTTCATATTTACCTAATAATTTATATATGTGGATTAGAATATTTCATGACAGTATTAAAGGTACGCCTTCCGCGATTCCCGGGGAGAACCCATGTGGTCGCTGACTAAAATTCGCTGTGATTGTGAACTGTATAAGTTGAGGAAGCGATATGCTTTTCTGTGAAGTGAAATTAAAAAAAAAGGTAAAATATCATTTAGTTTAAACTGACACCAATTTGTAGATGGAAATACGGCAAACAGGTCTTCCAGCAGAGGCAACTATTATATATACCCTGTATTTATTTCAAATTACATATTTCTTCTTGTTTGGTTCATTGTCGACGACCGACAAAACAATAAGTTGCCATCACGTCTTGAGGGGCATAAAAATAACTGTTAAATGCCAAATATAGTACGCTTAACACCTGAAAATAATTTTATCAAGGTAGATCCTTAAAGAGCTCAGTGCTGGTAAAGTAGATCGTCACAGCTTTTGTGTTGATTACCCCTGGCTTAGACAAATTCACTTTGAAAACTAATGGGGCTTTATGGAGTCTCTCACGGTTGTATTAACCTAGCTTAAAAAATATATATAATGTATAATTATTTATGAAAGACAACTTATTGAGCCTTTGAGATAAGAACTGGAGTGTGCCAGGGATGGTTCTTGTCACTATTTCTGTTCTCATCGGCTTTTCATTTAATGAAAACAATAACATCAGCCAACAGAAATGGAATTATGTTGTCTTTGACTAAACAGTTTGACTATGTAAATATTGCAAGGGACTTTGCTCTTCTGTCTCATAACCATAACCAGATACAAGACAACATTAGAATACTTGGTGAGAGGTCACAGAAATTTGGTCTGGAAATACACAAGGAAAAGACACAGGTCGTGAGAATAAATGCCTCCAATGATAGTAATTTTTGGACTTGTATCGTAGCAGAAATTTAAATAATGATGGAGGAACAAACAATGATGTAAAAACAAAGAAGAAAAGAACAGAACAAAACAGACAAGAGAGACTTTCATTCCGGTATGAAATTTATGAAAATCAAAAGACATTAATCCCCGTACCAAAAATAAGAATCTTCATCTCAAATATCAAGGTTATCCTATTGTATGGATCTGAAATAAGGGAAACAACCAAAACTAAAACCAAGACATTACAGTTTTTCACTAAGAAGAAATAGAAGGGATCAAACAATATAGTAAGATGATCAATGCTGAATTCAAGGAAATAACTAAACACAAATCAGTGGGACAAGACATGAGGGGAGCAAACCTTGGCGTTGGATGAAACCACGTGATAGCGTTACAAGGCAGTTCTTCTTCTGAAATATCCAAGGTAAGAGACATAGTGGGAGACCTCAGAATACAAAGAAAGGACAATTGGAGACAGATGCACACGTGATTACGAAGACACAGAAAGACCTTGAACAAAGGTCACATAAAAGAAAGACCTAACGCGAATTTGTTGAAAGCCTTAGCTCCTTAGAGACCTGAATTCTGAATGAATGAAACTGACCCTCCCCCCCCCCCCCCCCCCCCCGATCACATGATCAACAATCTTGAAGTTACACATTTCATAAAATTAATTTGCTAAGTCAACTTTGTGTATAGAAAGTCCATGTTACCCACCTGAATTCACAATATAGGAGGGGATTATCACAACCTCAGCACAAACTGACAGTACTCAAATACATAAATACTGGCCGGCGTGTTGGCAAGTAATTGGTTTTTCCCAGTAATCGCTCGACGGAATTTATGTTAATAGTATCGATTTACATCAAGGTTGATCAGTCTCGTGTTTCCGGTGCTGCTTTATTTCCTGTTTGTGTATCTAAACTACTTTGAGCCTATCGCAATAAAGCGCACTGGTGTATCTGTTTTTCACATTTGGCTTTCCGATACATAAATACTGAACTGGTAAGAACATTATAGGCATTCTGGGAAAGAAAAAAAAAAGAAATAAAGAAAGAAAAAGCATAGATAGATAGATAGATAGATAGATAGATAGATAGATAGATAGATAGATAGATAGATAGATAGATAGATAGATAGATAGATAGATAGATAGATGGATGGATGGATGGATGGATGGATGGATGGATGGATGGATGGATGGATGGATGGATGGATGGATGGATGGATGGATGGATGGATGGATGGATGGATGGATGGATGGATGGATGGATGGATGGATGGATGGATGGATGGATAAATGGAACGAACGAACGAACTTTATTTTCAAAAGGTTACGAATTGGGCACGCAGGCCCGTCTGACATTCTGCCCTTCGTTTCTCTCACCTTTCATACTGAATTCATTTATTTTCACATGCATTTTACATATCAATGTCAAGGAATTGAACGTTGTAAAGTAAAATAAAAATAGCTCACTCATATTAACATTAACTACTTATAAACATGACATAAAATATGTTGAAAAGTACAAACATCGTCATTAGAACATACAGTTGATATTATAAGAAAGGATAATCCAATTAGGGGGGCGTGTAATCAGAACTCATAAAGTATTCGAAAAGTCTACGATTGTATGAATAGTGACTGAGGTTGTTTCTTAGGTTATGTGGAAGACAATTCCAAAGATGAGCAGCAGAGTACGCTAAGCTTTTCTTGAATAAGTCAAACCTAGGCTTGGCTACGTGCAATTTGTTTAAGCGTTGACTGCTTCTTTCGTTGTATTTGAACGTTGGCCACAGATATGCTGGAGCATTGTGTGACAGGATTTTGTGAACAAATTTAGCTTTGTTAAACAGAAGGCGCTTTCTTAAGGGCAGTATTTGGAAATTTTTATATAGATCTACACACTGAGTTAGGCAGTTGTCAGAGACTAGACGTACTGCACGCTTTTGTAGTGAACGGACTCTCTTTTGTGTTGGACATTGAGCAACCATCCCAGATTGTGAAGCAATAGTCAAGGTTTGCTTGTTTGTGAGATATATAGATCAATTTTCGTGCGTCTTCATGTAGGAAATGTTTGATTTTAGATAGGTAGGTAGGTAGGTAGGTAGGTAGGTAGGTAGGTAGGTAGGTAGGTAGGTAGGTAGGTAGGTAGGTAGGTAGGTAGGTAGGTAGGTAGGTAGGTAGGTAGGTAGGTAGGTAGGTAGGTAGGTAGGTAGGTAGGTAGGTAGGTAGGTAGGTAGGTAGGTAGGTAGGTAGGTAGGTAGGTAGGTAGTAGGTAGGTAGGTAGGTAGGTAGGTAGGTAGGTAGGTAGGTAGGTAGGTAGGTAGGTAGGTAGGTAGGTAGGTAGGTAGGTAGGTAGGTAGGTAGGTAGGTAGGTAGGTAGGTAGGGAGGTAGGTAGGTAGGTAGGTAGGTGGGTAGGTGGGTAGGTAGGTAGGTAGGTAGGTAGGTAGGTAGGTAGGTAGGTAGGTAGGTAGGTAGGTAGGTAGGTAGGTAGGTAGGTAGGTAGGTAGGTAGGTAGGTAGGTAGGTAGGTAGGTAGGTAGGTAGGTAGGTAGGTAGGTAGGTAGGTAGGTAGGTAGGTAGTAGGTAGGTAGGTAGGTAGGTAGGTAGGTAGGTAGGTAGGTAGGTAGGTAGGTAGGTAGGTAGGTAGGTAGGTAGGTAGGTAGGTAGGTAGTAGATAGATAGATAGATAGATAGATAGATAGATAGATAGATAGATAGATAGATAGATAGATAGATAGATAGATAGATAGATAGATAGATAGATAGATAGATAGATAGATAGATAGATAGATATTACATTAAGCAGAGCTTATGCGAGTAAGTATGAATGACCATCTTATATATTTATTTATTTAACCAGAGATACATCACGGCACAACAAAGACTTTGCGTGTTATAGATTTAATACTCAAGACATATGGAAGTGAATGAAATGACCACTCAAGAATTGTATTTTCCGCCATGTTTTGGCTGTTTACTTACTCGGCTGCCTAGATTTTTCTTTGGTCATATTTTTTCTCTCCTGGCAACACGGAACGTACGCTCTTCTCAAGCATTTAATTTGGCATGACGTGGTTTTCATTTGCTGTGCTTGGGACAGTGACCAAGTTTGACACCGATAGCAAATAGTTATTAAGACTATTACTACTTATGCCTTTTAGTGTCTATACTAATATTCTCATTTCGAGTAGCGGTAACAGCTGGTAAGTCAATGTGCTGGTTTTTGACATCTTGTTTCGATTTATATGTTGAGTCTTCCATTATTATTAATGATGAGCAATAATTATGTTATTTTTCGTAATCTACGATATTCTCATATTCAGCGGCGTATTAAGAAGTTTCTGTGGGTTGGGTTCTTTTAACGGGAAGCACCAATTCGGGGGCTCAGTCGTTGAAGAGAAGTGGAGATAAAGGGAAATAGAGAACTTAATCACATGTGGCAGATCTAGAAGGGCCTCCTATGAATTCTGCAGGAAGACCAAGAAAAAATAGATGTAGCAGCCAAAATAAAAAAATGTTTTTTCCACGTGCTGTTCCCGGAGGTCTCTGAGGAGACAGAGAAAGAACATGACTACTGCCCCCTGTCGCGTTTAGATAGGTTTTAAGTTATGTAGGGACCCGCCTGAGTACAGGAGATGGTGATGATACGTGAGAAATAAAGGTGTAAGAAATAGATTTTTCACTAGTGGATAGTTTAAGGAGAAGATCTGTCTCTGGACTGAATAGTTCCTCTAGTCCAGCCTATCTGTACGACTATAATTTAGTATCAGACAATCTTCCGCCCCCTTATATTGAGAAATGTAAGTTAAACTAAACATGCTCACACAATTATTTGACAACAAGACACACACAAACGGGAAAAACTATGGTAAAATTGGGTATGGGTCTGACCAACACACAAAGGTAAGTTCGTTTGTTGTTTATTATCACTAACACTTTACAACATCAAATATCTAAAGAGAAAAATCAAATACATCAGCATTACATGCATAGAAATATACAGAATACCTATGCCCTCCCCTCTTTGAGAAGATAAGAACCCACCAAGTTAATAACCCCAAAGGTTAAAGGTTAGCACTAGGTCATAGCATAGACTGTGAAGAAAAAATAACACAAGAACAAAGTTCCCACTAAATGTTTCTATGTAAGTACACAATAGTTAAGCCAAAAAAAAAAAAAAAAACCAGTGATGGTATAGGTTATGTAACTAAGAAAATTATTCACTCTTTCTGTCTGACATTCAGTGGCCACTCATTCACGCTTACCTAAATCTGGGCGATATATCCCGTGGTACTGCGAGTATACTGCATATAACTTCCAGTGTTTTTTCTATCTTCCAAATTTGGCCCCAGTCCTTCCTCTCTAACACATAAGATTTCTATGAGGGGGACGCCAAATTTGGTGGTTGATTATCGGATGGACTAAAGTCACCTTGGATAGTTAATGTAGAAGAATAACTCCGCGATCTGTGTTCACTGTAAACAGTAGTAAATGTTTCTAGTCTTTTAAAACCTCTGGTTGCTAAAAAGAACTGTTACCAGTTATAACTGATGATGATGATAGATCCTATCGACTGACTCTGGTGTGAGTGTCGATTTTGAAACAGTGTAACGTGCTGGATAAATCCGAGAATACAACTGTCAAACATTAGATGATACTGTTATCTTTGGTTACGCCACACTGGGCTGATAAAAATTGAATGAATATCTGGGTAGTTTTGAGTCCAGTTTACTTTACTTTAAAATGTTAATATTTGCCTTTTTGGCCGGTCCTGTTCACAGCTGATCTTGGGGGACACTTGAGCCACGTAAAAGACAGCATGAATCGCTCAGTAAATAAAGAAAAGGACCACAATAGCCCAAAAAGTAGAACCAAAGTAGAAAACCGCTGGAGCCGTTTGATCACGTCTAATCTGCTAGAAATATATATAGATCAACATTTATGAAAAACATGCTACTATTCTGTCTCTACCTATACACACGGAAGGGGACGAGACGATCTCCCATCCTCTCCTTCAGTCCTGGTTAACGCTAAAAGGTACCCGGTGTCGCGCGTCGCTTATCGAGCACAGGTTTGGTTAAGGCATGCCGCCTTTCCCTCGCCCGCTCCGGTCAGCGATCAGCGCACAATGTCTATTATGATTTAATTCTCCCTACGCGTACTTAACAAATATCGCCTGTTGTTAATAGCTATTAGATTTTCGGCGTCTGGTGTAACTAACATTCACTTACTACAATTACATAAAATGAAATAGACGTGAATCGTATCTGTCACTATAGTCGCACTTTAGAAAATGTCAGTCACTAAGCCGTATCTTCTTGTGGTATGGAGCGGGTGGATAAATTATAATTAAAACTGAACTATCTGGAATAAAATAGCGATGCCTTGTTTATTTCACTACTTTTTAACGCTAAAATCACAGTGAATTATAACGGTAACATATCACATTAACTCGCTTAAGCACAAATTTATATTACCAGAAAAAAACAGAATAAGATCCCCACGAATCTATTAACACAACTGCCACAGTAGTTCTAGAAAAACGTGCTTAGATTATCCGAAATTTCTGAGCGATGACTGATAAAGATTTGAGAAAAACGCAGTTTATAAAGGATCATTTTGTAATGATCTCTAGAAGATGTGAATTCTCACACTCTGCTTCCCAGCCGAGAAATCTGAAACTACGTTTCCCCGATCAAGGGTTTAACGGTCGCTTCTTTCGGCCGCTGCTAACGACAACAAAGCTTAGTCCGTGTAGCGGGCTTTTCCCCGAGATTTCTGTTCGCTTCAGAGATCAAAGAACTTATCTCCCCCTGGGTGTATAAACATCAAAGAATTAGCTCCCTTATTGAGAGAATCTTCAAAAGGCCATTAACTGTTCCCACGTGCGATTTGTTCGTCGTCGTAATACTGACAGCTCAGCTCGCGTGAGGAACTTGCGTAAACTGACGTGGTTCGCTCCCTGCTAGGAATGACAGGTTGCGAAGGTTGGTAAACAAGCTCGTTTGTTTACAACTCAAGAAAAAGAGGCGTGGCTAAAAGTATGAGTAATGCAGTCTGTCAAATGTTTGACTTTGCGAACGAATCCTAGAACTACGGCTTGGTCACGGAAGGCTGTAGGATATAGTAGGCTTTATTTCCATTGTACGTCACACCCCTTGCAGCATTGCATCATGCTGAATAAGGACATGTTGCTATAGAAACCACTATTCAATGAGCGGGCCTCCTACATGGAGGCCACCACCAACGGCTGCAGCATCATGCTGAATAAGGACTGGAAAATGATAAAGATGATTTGGATGAAAATTCTATTTTATATAAGGAAAAATGTATATGTATTTCATTATTGTCTCCAGCAGCTTTCTGTTATATTACTGACGCCAGTAAATATTTGAAGGCCATTTATTTGTAATTATTGAATAAAACATAATGATGATGTTTGTCTACTGGGCCACACGTAACAAAGCTACCTACTGGAAATATTAAGGTCAAATCAACATAGCATGTCAGCCACAGGCACAGACCGACCGGCAAGGTATAATCAAGGATAAATTAGACACGCCATGGTTAGTTATGCTGAAAGAAATGAAGAAAGCGCGTGTGCGAGTTTTTTGTTTTTTTTTTTGCAGGGAGGGGGGGGGGGGGGGGGGGGGGGGGGGGGGGGGGGGGGGCGGGGGGCGGGGGGGGTGTGGGGGGGGGGGGGGGGGGGGGGGGTGGGGGGCGGGGGGGGGGCTGCTTTCCATTGCTTATTTCTGTGTGATCGTTTGTTGTGTTGTTAATGCTTTTTATGATAATAATGTAGAAAAAGTTGGAGTGACAGACAGTGATATCAAAATAAGAATACTAAAGGTACTCTGAGCCTACATTCGTGTGGGAAATATATGGAGATCACGAGAAATAAAGTCCAACACAAAAATTGGGAATTTTCAACTAAAGTGTTAAGTCTGTATTATCGTATGGCTCTGAAACATGGAAAACAAAATCAAAAACCAAGAAAATTAAATATTATCAAAATGGATGCGTGCGTGAATAGGAGGATTAAATGTTACGGCAAGATCACCTATGTGGAACCGATGACAAGAACCATACAAGTGTCAGTAGAACAAGAGTTGACAAGAACCATACAAGTGTCAGTAGAATAAGAGTTGACAAGAACCATACAAGTGTCAGTAGAACAAGAGTTGATAAGAAGGCCCATGTTTAAAGTATCACAAGGCAGTCCTTGCTCTGGAACACCCAGGGTAAGAGACATAGAGGGTGACCCAAAAATGAACACTGGGATGAAAGGTGTGAGGAAGATACGACAGCCATTGAGCTGATGGCACGTGACAGGAAGAAGTGGCAACAGTTTGTTCATGGGTAATACACCTTGAATTAATGTTTTGTATATGCGTATAAAGAAAACATGAAGGTAAGAAACAGGATTTCAAAAGGACAACTATAACCGTTAAGTCAGAGTCCATTCCCAGTATCAAAGCTGTTCTTCTGATTAAGACAGACAGACAGACAGATAGACAGACAGATAGACAGAGCGAGAGAGAAAGAAAGTGCGAGAGACAGAAAGAGAGACAGAAAGACAGCGAGATAGTGAGTGAGAGAGAAATACAGAGAGTGCGCGAAAGTCAGGCTACGGGGTCAAAAATGTGAAAAGTCATCAATAATTAACGAAAGCCATGTCACAACTCGGCAACCAGGAAGGTAAACACAAAACACACAAACAGCGGTCGACCTGGACCAATAACTGTTTTTTAACCTGGGGCAAGAGAATTGACCTTACGTGTAACATTTGTAGTTTTTAATATCACATTGCATTCTATCTTCAAGCTTCTGTGGGAGGGGTGAATTTTGTTCTTGTGTAAGGTTTATGCCGTGGTCGAAGGTATGTCGCGCTTCTTTAGGATTTTAATACTCTCAAGCTTCTCGTTTCAGGCGTCCTCTAGCGTTGTACCCAAATTTTCAGCTGTTGAAGGCTCGTGGTTGTACCCGATTGGCTGCAGTCTAACTAGGCCTTCTTCTTGTTTAAGTGCTATAAACTGGTGTAGGTGATGATGTATCAGCACTACATCTTGAGCTCAGTACTATGTATCAATTTTTTACTTGACTCTCCCAATGCCGTGATGTTAAACTGTGTAATATTTTGTGTTTAAGTCGTCCGTTGTCTCCTTTTACTGCTTATTTTATATATTTGTATATATAGTTTATCCAGCTTTCCTCTCCTCGTAGCATATCCACTTTAAATATATTGCTTCATTCTATTATGATTTAATAAGCTCCCTTCTAATATGAGTATTAAGCTCTCTTCTAATATGAGTAATAAACTTTCTTCTAATACGAGCAATAAGCTTCTGTCGCAGGTATGTATAAATAGAGGATAGATTATGCCTGAGTTCAGACAGATTATGAATGCAAAGATGTGAAAATAGATATGAGTAAAGTCACTGATAATATTATAGGGAGAGATGTGACCTCTGAAGTGTGGTTGGGCCACGTCTTCAGCCTACCGCGACTATGGTTAGCTAGTCAACTCTTGCCTCTTCTCTCTGACAAATAGAGAAGCCTCTAAATCAGTAAGAATCACAGTTAATACATCGAGTGACAGTTAGAAGAAAGACGTCCTGACCACCACTTATAGTTTTTATATTTTACTGAATAAAATAATCCACAATATCAAGAAAATCAACATAAATCTGCCTGTAACACTTCGGCAAACAAAATCACAAATCATGAAAACGTAAAACACAACAGCAACTCGTCCTCTGGCACATTACTCAGATAGGTCGCACACACAAGCAGATCTCCTCACTCTACCCCAACACCCAGAGAGTCTTTAACATCTTAGCTTTCTAGCGAACAAAGGGACCCCCAGTTCCTATCGAAACGGCCTCCGTGTTTCCCTGTATGCCGACATGAAAGATCTTTTGACCTCATGCCGGTATACGAGGGTGGGACTATAGCTTGGTTCTATCAAGACTGACTGGTACCAAAGACAGGAGAAACGCAATAAGAACAAAAATGACAGAAAAGATGGGCGTTGCCAATAACATCTGAGGACGACAGACAGAGACGTCAGACTAATTCCAACAGCTGTGACAGCTTCATTCTGTTATGAGTAATAAACTTCCTTCTAATATGAGTAATAAACGTTCTTCTAATACGAGTAATAAACTTCCTTCTAATATGAGTAATAAAGGCTCCCCTGAAGATCATTAATTTAATGAAGAAAACGTATGAAGACATGACATGCAGAGTTCTTCACGAAGGACAGCTTACAGAACCGTTTCGGATAAGAACAGGAGTGAGACAGGGATGCCTCATGTCTCCATTTCTTTTCTTACTAGAAATAGACTGGGTTATGAGATCATCGACAACACACAACAGAAATGGAATCCAGTGGAACCTGACTAAGCAGTTGGATGATCTGGATTTTGCTGATGACTTGGCTCTTCTGTCCCATAACCGTAATCAGATGCAGGAAACATTGAAAACACTCGATGAGAGGTCACAGCAATTGGGTCTGAAAACACAGGGAAAAGACAAAAATAATGAGAATAAATGCAGGTAATGATAACAGGGTTGAACTTGAAGAAACACCAATACAAGATGTAGAATCGTACACATATCTTGGCAGCAATATAGACAAAGTTGGAGGGACAGACAGCGATATCAGAATAAGAATACAAAAGGCAAGAGGAGCTTTCATTGCATTGGGAAATATATGGAGATCAAGAGAAATCGGATCCAACACGAAAATAAGAATCTTCAACTCAAATGTGAAATCAGTCATATTGTATGGCTCTGAGACATGGAGAACAACAAAGACAACAACCAAAAAGCTACAGACTTTCATAAATGGGTGCTTGCGTAGAATAGAGGGATTAAAATGGTATGACAAGGTTACCAACGTGGAACTGATGACAAGAACTAGACAAGTGCCAGTGGAACAAGACATGAGAAGAAGAAGATGGCGATGGATGGGACACACACTGAGGAAACCTGTTGATAGCATTACAAGGCAGTCCTTGTTCTGGAACCACCAGGGCAAGAGAGGCAGAGGTAGACGAAGAAGCACATGGAGAAGAGAGCTGGAAACAGAGGTGAAAATGATGAGGAGAACGTGGAAAGAACTTGAGATGATGGCACGTGACAGGAGGACTTGGCATGTGTTTGATGAAGGCCTATGCTCCTTTGGGAGTGGAGGGTTATGATGATGATGATAATATGAGTAATAAACGTTCTTCTAATATGAGCAATAAACTTCCTTCTAATGTGAGTAAAAAACTTTTTTCTAATATGAGTAATACACTTCCTTCTAATATGAGTAATAAACGTTCCTATAATATGAGCAATAAACTTCCTTCTAATATGAGTAATAAGCTTTGCTCTAATACGAGTAATAAACGTCCTTCTAATATGAGTAATAAACGTCCTTCTAATATGAGTAATAAACTTCCTTGTAATATGAGTAATAAACTTCCTTCTAATATGAGTAATAAGCTTTGTTCTAATATAAGTAATAAACTTCCTTCTTATATGAGTAATAAACTTCCTTCTAATATGAGGAATAAACTAATATGAGTAATAAACTTTCTTCTAATATGAGTAATAAGCTTTGTTCTAATATGAGTAATAAACTTCCTTCTAATATGAGTAATAAACTTCCTTCTAACCTTTGTTCTAATATCAGTAATAAACTTCCTTCTAATATGTGTAATAAACTTTATTCTAATATTAGTAATAAACTTCCTTCTAATATGAGTAATAAACTTCCTTTTTTTTTTCTTTTTTTTTTTCGTACGCCCGCTAATACTCGAGGCGAAATCTCAGGTTATTTTTAATGTCTAACCTGACATTGATTTTTACGTGAGTATCCTATTTTCTTGTACAGAGACAAGTGTCCCTCGCCATTCAGGCAGATACTCGCCGTTTTCGGAGGTACCCATTAGAGCTGGGTCGACTCAGAAGCCGCCAGTCCCTGGTCGACGACACTCTTTTAAATGTCTCGCCAGGTCTCGAGTTAATCCAGTCCAAATCCCGGTCGACGAAAAATCCTCAAATGCCGTCGCCCGGGTTTGATCCTGAATCACCCGGTCGCCAGAGCGGTGTTGTAATCACTACGCTAGCGCGGCTCCAACTTCCTTCTAATATGAGTAATAAACTTCCTTCCAATATGAGTAATAAACTTTATTCTAATATAAGTAATAAACGTTATTCTAATATGAGTAATAAACTTTATTCTAATATAAGTAATAAACGTTATTCTAATATGAGTAATAAACGTCCTTCTAATATGAGTAATAAACTTCCTTCTAACATGAGTAATAAACTTCCTTCTAATATAAGTATTAAACTTCCTTCTAATATGTGTAATAAACTTTATTCTAATATGAGCAATAAACTTCCTTCTAATATGAGTAATAAAATTCTCTCTAATATGAGTAATAAACTTTTTTCTAAGCTTGTTCTAATATGAGTAATACAATTCTTTCTAATATGAGTAAAAAACTTCTATCTAATATGAGTAATAAACGTTCTTCTAATATGAGTAATAAACTTCCTTCTAATATGAGTAATAAACGTTCTTCTTTCTTTGTCTTTTGTCCTCGTAAGACGAATCACCTTTTTTCGATTTTTTTTCAAACCCACCCATTGTATTCCACGTCTTACCGCAGTTCCCCTCAACTTCCTCGATAATATAAGTAATAAGCTTTGTTCTAATATGAGCAATAAACTCTCTTCTAATACGAGTAATAAAATGTAAAGGTAAAGAATCCCGTTACACGATGTTACCGATGGGTTTACTTTATTGAACTGTCTCTGACAATGACAATGATGCTGTCGGGCTTACACCACGTGGCCGACGTATTACTTGATAACGCGAATTTGATGTGGGCCGTTTAGTCTTGGCGTATGGTGATGATGGTTGCTTTTCGGTAACACTGTTTAAAACAAAGGTCAATGCAGGATGAACGAACGAACGAACGAACGAACTTTATTTTCAAAGGGTTGAGAATTGGGCACGCAGGCCCGTCTGACATTCTGCCCTTCCTTTCTCTCACCTTTCATACTGAATTCATTTATTCTCATATGCATTTTACATATCAAATTCAAGGAATTCAACGTTGTAAAGTAAAATAATAATATAGCACACTCATATTAACATTAATTACTTATAAGCATGACATAACATATGTTGAAAAGTACAAACATTATCAGAGATAGATAGATAGATAGATAGATAGATAGATAGATAGATAGATAGATAGATAGATAGATAGATAGATAGATAGATAGATAGATAGATAGATAGATAGATAGATAGATAGATAGATAGATAGATAGATAGATAGATAGATAGATAGATAGATAGATAGATAGATAGATAGATAGATAGATAGATAGATAGATAGATAGATAGATAGATAGATAGATAGATAGATAGATAGATAGATAGATAGATAATTAGATAGATAGATAGATAGATAGATAGATAGATAGATAGATAGATAGATAGATAGATAGATAGATAGATAGATAGATAGATAGATAGATAGATAGATAGATAGATAGATAGAACGAACGAACTTTATTTTCAAAGGGTTTAGAATTCGTCACGCAGGCCCGTCTAACATTCTGCCCTTCCTTTCTCTCTTCTTCCATAGTTAATCTATTTATTCTCACACGTATCCTAAATGTTACTTAAATAATAAAATAACAAGAAAATACAATAAAATAAAATCCCAACATTGTAACAGTACAATAACAGTTACACAAATTTACAGATGCGTATCATAATTTATACTAAACAAGACAAAATTAACTTTAAAACCTACATATGATGTTATGTAATAATCATAATAATAATAATAATCATAGCCCCTTCAGTCATAACTGACTATGGGAATGCGCCCCTGAGGTGACAGCGTAATTATTTAAGAACATAACGAAATTAGGGTGGCATATAATCTGCACTCATGATGTATTTGAAAAGTCTGTGATTGAATGAATATGGACTAAGAGTATTTTTTAAGTCGTGTGGAAGAGTATTCCACAGATGAGCAGCAGAAAAAGCTAAACTTTTCTTGAATAAGTCGAGCCTAGGCTTGGGCATGTGTAATTTATTTAAGCGTTGACTGCGTCTTCCGCTGTATTTGAAAATAGGCCACAGATACGTTGGAGCATTCTGTGACAAGATTTCGTGAATAAATTTGGCTTTGTTGAAGAGAAGGCGCTTTCTTAGTGGTAATATGTTAAGATATGTATATGCGTCTACACACTGTGTGAGGTTTTTGTCTGAAATTAGGCGCACTGCACGTTTTTGTAATGAAAAGAGTCTTTTAGTGTTGGACATGGTGCAGCCATCCCAAATTGTGGAACAATAGTCTAGATGTGTTTGTATCTGGGATGTATAGAACATTTTTCGTGTCTCCTCATCTAGGAAATGTTTGATTTTAGCTAACTGGTAAACTTTTTGTGCCGTTTGTTTGGTCAGTGCTTGTACATGCGAATTCCAACTTAAATGTTGGTCAATTATGAGTCCTAGTGTTTTATATTCATTTACATTTTCAATTAAAGAGGTTCCAATGTAGAGCTGAAGTGTTGTTTTCGGCGAGTTTTGTAATTTTTGTCTAGTTGATATTATCATACATTTTGTTTTAGTGATATTTATTTGCATGCAGTTTTCATTGCTCCACTTAATAAGATTGTCTGTGTCGCTTTGTAATAATATTTCTAGCGTGTTGCAACTTTTATCACTAGTATAAATGGTACAGTCATCGGCAAATAGGTCGCAGGATGAGTGCTCGATGTGTAGTGGAAGGTCATTTATGTAAATGGAAAAAAGTAGAGGGCCGAGAATAGAACCCTGAGGAACACCAGTGTCAATAATAGTTGGGCTTGACAAGGAGTTATTGTACCACACTACTTGCTGTCTGTCGGACAGGAATGATTTAAGTAATGTCACTAGTTTAAAGTTAACTTTCATTGTTTCTAATTTTCTTATTAAAACAGCGTGATCTAACATATCAAATGCTTTCCTAAAGTCTACAAAGATTGCTCCACATATGTTATCGTTATTTATGTTTAGGTGCAAGTTGTCTATCATCTTAGTTAGAGCTGTGTGGCATGAATGCTTTTGTCGAAACCCTGACTGACTGTCAATTAGCAAGTCATTGCTAACTAGGTAATGTAGTGTTGCTTTATGTATGTGTTTTTCTAGTGGTTTAGAAAGCGATGATAAAAGAGAAATAGGTCTATAGTTACCAAGATTACTGTTATCTGACGAGCCAGGTTTGAAGAGAGGATATACTTTGGCAATCTTAAAGGCTGAAGGAAAATAACTTTTAGCAATACATTGATTATATATAAAAGTTAGTGAATCACTAATAGCTGGTGCGGCGTAACGCAGTATTCGATTACTAATTCCGTCAAGCCCTGATGAACTATTATCCTTAAGGCCAATAAGATAGTTATACACTTCATTAACTGTCATAAAAGGAATGTCGGGTGGAACTGAGTTTGTACATTTGTTTTTACAGAATGCTGAAAGTTTGTCTAAGTCACTACAGGAAGGTGGTATTGTGGATTTCAGACCGTTTTTTTTTCTGCTTGAAAGTGATTGCTGAAGTCGGTGCAAGTAAATGAAGTGTTGGAAGAGAATGAGTCTGGTGCATTACGTTTTTTCGCTAAGGTGTTAATTGCCTTCCATATTTCCTTACTATTTGATTTGTTCTGAACTATATTTCTAAAACGATTTTTCTTTTCTTTCCGAATTAAATATTGAACTTTGTTCCTGTATACCCTGTATGTGTTGAGGTCCTTATTTTTGTGCGCTTGATCTCTCTGCCTCATAGCCTCCAACACTTCCTGCGTGATCCACGGAGATTTTAATTGTCGTTTGACACGAATTTCCTTAGCTGGTACGTGCGTGTCAAAAACATTATAAAAAATTTTTGTCCAGTATTCAATAGCGTCATCCGGATCAGGAAGTTGGTAAACACGGGCGAGAGGTGCAGTTAGCAAGTCATTTAAAAATAATTCCTTACTGAAATGTTTGAAACTTCTAAATTTAATACTTACATGTTTATTTTTCGGAACTTTACATTTATTCTTTGACCATGTACAGCATACTGGATAGTGGTCACTCATTGCAATATTAGGGACAGAGCATTCTATGATGTTTTCTGGGCAAGTTACGTAGATGTGGTCGATTAGTGTGGTTGATGCTTGTGTTACTCTTGTAGGCTGGTTAACTATTTGTTTTAAGTTGTACGATAATATTATATTTTTCCATGTTAGATTTGAATTGTGTATATCGATGTTGAAATCACCAAGAAGAACAACCTCCTTGACTGTGGCAAATACATTGTCCATCATTATGGTGAAATCTTCGTACCATATAGGTCCTGCACTAGGATTTCGATAAAGATATCCCACCAGAAATGGGCCCTGATTCGGTAGCTTTATTTCCAACCATACACATTCTATCTCTGCTGTCTCTAAGTCGTTTCTGCGGCGAAAATTAAGGGAAGTGGAAATATAAACTGTTATACCTGTCTCTTGTTTTTTGCTTGCGTCTCGCCGAATAGTTTTAAAACCATTTAACGCAATGTCATCGTCTGTTATTCTGTCATTTAGGCGACTTTCTGAAAGTCCAAAAATGTGAAAATTATTACTTAGAATGTATGTAAGTTCGGGGAGTTTACCTAGAAGATGGTAAATATTCAGATGACCAAGTCGTAGACCATCCTTGTGAAGCCACGGTACATAATTACCAGCCATGCTTGTATAGTAAAAAGAAAGATATATTTTAAAAAAATATAAAAAAAATATAATAAAAAAATACAAGTTAAAAAACAGTTAGGCTATGCACACAAAAAGCGCAAAATATTTTTACGAATTAATACTTCACCAAGGAAGTGGAATTCAAGAAATGAGAAATTGCAGAAAATACAATATTAAAATAATTAATACAACTAATAAAAAACAATTTCAACTGAGTATATGAAAATTGTCACAAAACAACCAGGCATACAACATATCACACCAGAACTGCTCAACACAACAAAGTGAAGTTAAACGAGAGATGGAAGAAATTAATAATAGTCACAAGTCAGACAAGTATACAACACTTCACACCTTAACACCGAAAATTCTAACAAATTGAAGCTACGCGTGATAATAAGAAATTTAAACTGCTACGGATAAACACTGTACTCGTTGGGAGAGTTAGTGTTAACATATTTATTTATGACGAAAACGTTACATCCATATTTGACACACATTCTTCATCAGCAATGTTCATGGTAGGAAAAATACATAATCGATAACGGTCAACATGGACCTTGGTTGAGTTCACTGGCCGTTACTTCATGAAGGTTAACGGAAATACTTCGGCAACGAAGTGGTGGGATGCATAGATTATTAAAATCGATCATGGTTAAAGCGTTGAGTATACATATGAAGATCCAATAATGACTCCAAGCATTGTATTGACGCACTAGTGACTTGACTCCACTGGTCAAGTCAAAGCTCTACAATAAACAATCTTGAAGAACCAAGTATCAAAGGTGAGATACTTAAAATGAGCCATTTTGGGTTAAACATTCGACTCAAGCGCGTCTTGGCATGTTTACTTCAAGAGCGACGTCTTCATCTTAAAGATGATTATAATGATCGTGTCTTTCCGAACCAAGGATAAGTACACGAGAAAATCACGTCTATATCAGAGGCTAATATTGGGATCTGCCTCCAGAATATTTGCTGGATGGCAACAGATCGCCGCGACAAACCGCACCATACTGTTCAAACATGGTGCACGGTGGTACGCAAATAATTAAACCTACAATTTACTTAGATACACTTAAAAGTGTGGAAAACGAAATGAAATTCAAATCAATTCCCAAAATAAAACACGAGAAGAAAGCAACACATCCAAAAAGAGTATGATGAGAATAAACCTAGGCAACTAATTAACTAATAAGCACTAATTAAGGTATCATTAAATATATACTCGCATAGAATAACTATCAGGCACTAATGATGCGCTACCATTCGAAAATGAGGGGATAAGCAACAGTGTAGCGAAATTAATAGCCTAAGTAAAAGTAAACATGTCATAAAAATGTCACACTGTTCCGTTAGAACTAAAATGTAATTAATGAAACACTCGCGAAAAAGTGTCATAATGTTCCGTACAAGCAAAAGTGTTACTTAATCAATTACTCTTGGAAAAGTATCACGGCGGATAGTTTCATAAACACATAGTGATGCGCTAGAAAGTCAATCACTGCGAATAAATCAGAAATCGGCAGAAAAAAATACCATAATGAAATATGATAATATAGTCATAAAAGTCTAGTCAGTTAATAATGTGGAAAAAATAGACAATCCGTGGCGAATATGAATATGACATATACACAAGCGAGGTCATCACGAGAAATGTTGTACTTGGTGACATCAAATACATGCAGAAGTACAATAGCGTTATCGTAGAAGCGAAATGGCGGGACAATAGTCAATGAGTTTAGCGATCGGCGTCTCGGAAGATGCTTGTAGACACCGGGACAACAAATCGGCCACTACGTTTTCAGAACCCCGGATGGCTTGGACCGTAAAGTGGAACGGCTGCAAAGCAATCGGAAAACGTGTAGATTTAGAGCTCTTTAAGTCCTTACTCTGAAGTGCAGTAAGTGCACGCTGGTCTGACTCGACGATAAAACCGGCGCCAAGTAAGAATCTCTGCAGCTTCAGTATTGACCAGTAGAGGTGGGCAAATTGACACACTCTACTGTTTCGAAACAGTTAGCGCAGTGATTTAAACTGTTTCGAAACAGTGAGTCGACACAACGACACAACGACACAATTGCCCGTATCGGGGAGAAAGAAGTCTCTTATAGACAGTACCGGCGCGGGTATACATGAACTGTGTGAGACACTTTCCTCTGTTTTTACTGTCGTGTGTGAAAATCTATGGCGTTTCGTGTGACCACAATTCAATATTTTTACACAAGTCTTCATTATGATGTAATAAAACGTAGATATGATGATAGCTGCAGTATATGGGAAAATAATAAAAAACAACAATAATAATAACAGTAATAATAACACATGATATCAAACTAGAGTAAGCTAGATTTGGTAGACAATGATTCAAATCCACACCGAGTACACATATCAGCAGAGCTAATAAAGTGTATATTACATTTATACGAACACACTGACACTTTCAACTTTAACATAGCGCCTAAAACATTGACAACTGCAACACTGACACAATTTCCAGTGTCTATAACTTCTCAGCAAAAATAATATCACTTGTAAAATCAAGTCATCATAACACATCCCTGAAAAATATGACATGTTTGATATTCCATACTAATGTTCCGAACGGTTGATTCAAATTTTACATAGGCTCAGACAGTGTGTCGCTGCAAAACAGCGAGGCAGACGAAAGAAACAAGCAGGAAGTGTCGAATCGCTCGCTGTTTCGAAGCATTGTTTCGACACATACCGTCATACACACACTAGCCATCTCTAGTGCCTAGTCATACTTGAAGTTGACGAACCCTTGAATAATAAAATACCAGAACACACGTTACATTTTACTTTGTTGTCTTTGATCTTTACAAAATAATCCCAAACAGGGCTTCTCCCCGCCATAAATGAAGATTAAATGAGGTTGAACACAAGTTTTAAACACTATTTTATGTATAAACAAAACACGTTTTCTTACGAGAGCGCCTGAAGTCAGGAATCAAGAGTACCGTAACATGCGTATAATTAGCGCTTGGATGAAAAAGAACTATGGAACTGTTCCGAAACAGCAGACTACAAGTAAATTAACTGAAACAATGAGACATGAGTCGTGACACCCTAGTATGCAGATTTACTTATTCTCGTTAGTACAAATCTATGGTATTTCGTGTGACCACTGTTAAGAATTTTACACAGTCGTTTTCATTATGATGATATGCAAGGGGAACATGCTGACAGCTGCAGTAAAAGTGAAAAAAATTATAATAATAACAGTAATAATGACACATTATATAAAACTAGAATAGGTACAGTCAGCGACAATGATTCAACTCAAACCGAGCAGACACCTAATAGTAGTAAGCCTCTTTCAGTCCTGAGGAATTATTTTAAAAAAAAATTATGACTTGTTTGATTTTCCATACTATCTATGAACGCCATATGTAGCGCACGCTTGACACATGAGACAATGATACAGTGTGCCTTTTGCAAAACAGCGAAGCAGACGGGAACTGAAGCTGCTGTTCGAAGCAGGCTATGTGTCGAATCTGCGTGAGACAATGTGTCTCTGCAAAACAGACAGGACGTGACACTGTATCGACACCGCAAAAATCTGCGCATCGAATCGTTCGGGTACGACGCAGTTTCGACACATTGTTTCGACACATAAACACAGTAGCCATCTCTATTGACCAGACCATGGCTAACAACTCACGGTCGATCACAGAGTAGCGCTGTTCAGCAGCAGTTAACTTCCGGGAGACGTAGAGTACTGGGTGGAGAGTTCCTGAAGAGTCTTGCATCAGAGAAGCTCCAATTCTCATCGATGATGTGTCACTGCGAATTATTAAACGAAAACTTTTTTGTTAGGTAACCGCAAAAAAGGAGCTGATGAAAATATTAACATTAACCTATCTAAGGTGGCCTGGCAAACTTGTGACCACTGTACTATGTTAGGCGACCCTTTCTTGAGCAAACGAGAGAGGGTAGCAGTGACAGTAGCCAAGATAGAGATGAAACACGTAATGACATAGGACGACAGAATCGTCCGCCTAAGGTAACAGAGTGATAAGTAACTCGCGTGGAGAACAAAGCGGTGCATAAAATACAGGCACAAGAAACAGTATGAAATAATCAGCTGAATGTGTGAAATGACGTAAGGAAAAATCATAAACATACAAATGATACCGACGTCAAATGGAAAATCGATAATAGAGTAAGGATGACTGACTATCTCAGTCTTCGTGTAAGAGAAAGGAAACTCAGGTGACAACGGCGTATCTTTAAAAGGTTAAACTGATGTCATAGCCTGTGTACTGTGCAATGAAAAAAGCATTAGATATACAATAAAGACGCAAAAACAGACATGAGGGAATTTGGACACGAGTCGAATTTGAAAATGAAAGCAGTGAGTAAGACAAAAAGTCGTAGACCAAGAAGATACTGAACTAACCGACCCAATAAGAAAGGTAAATATACCCACAAGATATATAAATGCACGAAGAACGAAGTCCGTACATTTGGCAAAGAAAACACTAGTCACTGCACAAAAGCAGTTGCAACCAACGTGACTGGATGTAAATTCGGCCGTGGTAACAAAGTTGGCGTGTGTGTCAGACAAAACAGAAGGATCTTCCTCTTTAATAGTACACAAAGAAGAACTATAATTTGAGCAACGACGAACTGAAGTATGACGTCCCGGGCTCAAAGAAGCACCAAAATTGGTATGATGAACAACAGTATTATTAGTACTGCAATATCCCACTACATTAGCAGAACGTATCTGGAGATAAGATTGTGCCATTGTTGTAAACGTGGAAGCAATAAGTCGATGTTGCTGTTCCCAAGCAGCAATTTGTACAGGAGTACATACTTTCAACCCGTGTATCTGTCCGACGACAAGGTCGGCGACCGGCTTAGGGAGCAAGCATACGTTGATATACCCCGTAAAAAATGGGGTGGCAATGTGGACGATGGCAGTAGGAAAAGTCTCAACTGTGCCACCAAACGTCACGCATTTAACGACTTTACCTGTAGCACAAGACGGTGGAACTAGGGACTGACGAATCCCAACCGTAGTGCACCCAGAATCCTGGGGCACTGAAACCGGCATATTGTTTACAAACCCCTTGTGAAGAGTAAGAGAACCTGTTCCATCATGTGCAGACAAGGCTGGAAGAGTCAGGAGAGGATGACCGCAACTCAAGGTAGTAACTGCTGCAGGCTGAAATAGAGTCGTGCACTCACGGCACTGAGATGCGCGATGAAAATCAAAAGAACAAGAATCCGCAGCATTATTAACATTATTAATGTCACTTTGATTTAAAATAACTTGAGGCTCAGGTTGATCCGAGTTAGCATGTCGAAGAGATCTATCATGATTTGGAGATCTACCTCTATATCGCGATCGATCATGACTATTATCTCTAATGGGACCATTGTTTTGATTAGAACCCCAATTAGAATGGTTACGATACCTATTTTCCTTGTGACTAAAATGTCCATTACCTGAATGGAGTTGGCTTCTAGAAGAATTCCCGTAAGGTTGCCAATTATTAGCGTGGATATCACGTCTACCATTTTCTGAATTGTTTTCATTAAAATATTGTTGCACGTTAAATTGTCTCCAGTTTCTTGGAGCTGGAGAATTGCTACGGAATTGATTCCCTTGGTGAGATCGGAAATTCCGGTAATCTCCCCTGCCAAAGTTACGATCAGCGCTTTGCGACCTATGTCGTAAGTTACTATTTAAAGGCATAGCAGAAGCC
Source organism: Oreohelix idahoensis (assembly GCA_024509875.1). Classification (NCBI taxonomy): domain Eukaryota; kingdom Metazoa; phylum Mollusca; class Gastropoda; order Stylommatophora; family Oreohelicidae; genus Oreohelix; species Oreohelix idahoensis. The sequence goes on from JAMPIV010012388.1 coordinate 115,583, forward strand.
AATGGAAACGCATCCCTGACGTTAGAGTTGCTAACAGCCATGTTTGGATGTGCAGTTAAATATTGACGACCGATTTCCTCGGTAACTGTTAGGTTAGCAGATCTTCGCTCACGTAAGAAGGAGAGAAATAATGGGTTGATTGAGAACATCACCTTATCCCGGAGGATTAAATCCATAAGGGCTTCATACGTGTGTTTGATTTTTGAAAGCTCAATCCAGCGAGAAAAATTAAGACGTATATTTGCAATAAAATCCGAGAAGTCCTTACCAGTTTCTGGCAGTAAGCTTTTAAAACGGAGCCGATAACCGTCTTCGTCAAGTTGATATTTTTTTAGTAAAACACCCCTGACAGCATTGTAGTCATCTTTGGGAGGTCCTTCCAACATACACACATCTGTTAAAGCTTCTCCAGTGAGAGGTTTCATACGTCGTGTCCAATATTCCGATTTATCTATCTTATGAGACTCACATATGGCATCGAATCTATTCAGATAGAATACGATATCGTCGGAAGTAGATTTGAATGGGGGTAACCTGATTTTGTAAGAACCAGAATGGTTCTTGTGTGTAGTTGCTGGAGTTTCAGGAGCATTATGTGCATTATTTCCATTCAATAACTTGATTCATTCAAGTTCTAAAGACAATAACCCATGTTTGTGAAGTCGACGGTTTTTGTTTTCAGTAGCTTCTAATTGCATCTGAAGTTTTCTGTCTTCTGCGTCCAACTGATGTTTCTTGTCTTCTGCATCCATCTGACGTTTCTTGTCTTCTGCGTCCATCTGAAATTTCTGTAATTCACGTTCCTAGGCTTTCGACTTTTCAGAGGTCGCGAATAGCTTTAACTCCTCAGGGTCCATACCAAGCGCCTTCCCTAGCTTGATAAAATAGTCCAATGTAGACATCTTGTCGAATTATATTAGTAGTTAACTCACTTAGTCGAATATTTATATAAGAAATTACAATTATCACATAATTAATGTGTGACAGGTTCTAGTCTACAGAACCTATGTATAAAATCCTCTTAATGACAGGAATGCTAATAGTACCCCATAATTATTAGCAATCAATAAATAATACATTAAAAACAATAATAGAGCATATAAGACAGGCAATACATGAAGAAGATACAAAGAACAAATCGATACGAAGACGAGAAACCAAAGGACGAATGAAACCTTTTGCAGAAAAAGAAGGAATAAAGTAGAAATAAAGAAAAAATTTTGCAAAAAATGCAATGACACTGCGAGAAAAGAAAGGAGACAAGTAACAGTACAGTGTATATATAGAAAACGTGTATATAAATCAATGATAGTAAGCTTGAGAATCACCCGTGTATTACCGGGGCCCGAAAGGGGAGCAGAGAATAGTAACACTGTTCCCTTCCATGCATGTCGTAGAAAGCGACTAAGGAGGGTTGGGCATGGGGCTGGTTACCCCATCCTGTACAAAGTGTAAACCACCAAAAACTTCAACAAATATGGACAAGTCAAATAAGGAAAATAAAACACAGCCATCCAAGACAGGAGAAGGTCCTCTCGCAGGGAGGCGTATGATGCAACACAGAGAAAGCCGAAACGAGTCTGTGTTGCTGACTAACCTTCTTTCTTCTAGGAGAACTTCCAGATTTGGCACCTGGATTGTGCGGACATTAAACAAACAAGGAAAAGTGGCACAAGTAGCAGCAGAAATGAGGGAATATAACATCGAGGTTCTGGGAATGTGTGAAACAAAGTGGAAGGGGGTAGACAGGAAGAAACTCATCACAGGTGAATTGGTGCTGTCCTCAGGACATGAAGATGAAAGTTCACACCACAGTGAAGGGGTAGCTCTTATGTTATCTAAAGAAGCACAGAACGCACTCATTGAATGGGAAGCTGTTGGACCCAGAATAATATCAGCCACTTTTAAAACAGCTAAAAAGAAAATAATGTAAATGTTATTGTAGAAAACCGTTGTAGACTGTGGTAGTTTGACTGGCCACCACTGATACCAGTCTGAAATGTGATGTTGGGGCTACCACTGATACATCCATAGCGTGTGTTACATCCTATTGATAAATGTTGTGTGTAATGTCCAAACAGCACATACACATAGGAGTCATGGATCGTGGAAAACCTGGTGACGTTTTCTTAGACAATTTAATCACGCCACGATACGATCACCATAACATCGACAAAATACAGTTACAATAGATGAAATAATACCGGCAAGTTCTAAATGTTCACCCTGCATATGAACTAACAAATAACACAGGTAAGTTCTCAATGTTCACCCTGCATACGAACTAAAGGCCTGTACTCCTCTCGGCCTCGACGTATCGTCAAGAACTTTAAGATGTTCATGGATCCAATCAGCGCTATCTCATCCTGTAGGCTACCAACACCGCAGCGCTACCAATATATGTTCCTGGATCCACTCAGTAGTAATATATATGGAATCCTTAGCGCTCCCCCTTTCTGTAGCCTGTAAAGATCACAGTGCTACTAATTTCCAATACTGATCCATGTATGGCGTCCAAAAAACACCTGCTGTCATAGCAGTGTAAGCATGCAAAATATGTCCATGGATTCTATCAGTAATAATAATACATGTAGGGCCTCAAAACACCTGCTGTCATAGCAGTGTAAGAATGCAAAATATGTCCATGGATTCTATCCGTAATAATAATACATGTAGGGCCTCAAAACACCTGCTGTCATAGCAGTGTAAGAATGCAAAATATGTCCATGGATTCTATCAGTAATAATAATACATGTAGGGCCTCAAAACACCTGCTTTCATAGCAGTGTAAGAATGCAAAATATGTCCATGGATTCTATCCGTAATAATAATAATACATGTAGGGCCTCAAAACACCTGCTGTCATAGCAGTGTAAGAATGCAAAATATGTCCATGGATTCTATCCGTAATAATAATACATACATGGCCTCAAAACACCACCAAGGCCTATAGAGCATCTCTTGAAATAATATACTCTCTATCTATATATATATCTGCAGATAAATCACATATTAATCTAATGGATTCACACATAAATATCCATTAGTAATTCTGGTACCAACATATTCCCAGGTACACTCCGAAAAACATGGCCACTACATACTTTAACATGGCCACACCATTCTTCCCCGTACACACTCTGTGGACTCTATGTCACTCAAAAAATTCTTACCCAGAACACCTCAGTCAAACGCCTGACCCGGGCAAGCTGGGCGAATATCGCTCACCTCAAAAAACTTAAACAAATTCATCTCACACGGGACTCGCCGTGAGATGTTAGCAGCGATTAACACGCTCTATTCTCGTCCATACGAGCAAACAATAGATTTATATTTTTAAATCAATTAACCGAGCGGGACAACCAAAATCCGGCGTGTTTGTACTAGACTTCTCACAATTAATTCCCTTGGGCTAGGAGTGAGGTAATTCAGCCTGCAACAGTTATCCAATGTTATGCACCAACTAATGACAAAGAAGAGTCGGTGAAAGATGCATTTTATACTAGACTACAGGAAATTATGGATAAAGTAAAAAGAAGAGACATCACAATTTTGATGGGTGACATGAATGCAAAGATAGGTACAGTCAATACCAGATTTGAAGAAGTCATTGGAAAACATGGGCTAGGAATAATGAATGAAAATGGGGAACTATTCTCAAACATCTGTGCTTCAAATCAACTGGCTAAAGGAGGAAGCATGTTTCCACATAAGAGAATACACAAGGCAACATGGATATCACCAGACCATAGAACAGAAAATCACATTGATCATATATGCATAAAGAAGAAGTTTAGATCATCATTGCAGGATGTAAAGGTATATAGAGGAGCAGATGTGGCATCAGATCACCACCTTCTGATAGCCAAAGTAAAAATGAAACTCAAGAGATATGCAACAATGCAAAATTATAGACATCAGTCTAATGTAGGACATCTAAGAAAACAAGAAACAAGAGACAAATTTGCGGTCACAGTATCCAACAAATTCCAAGTGCTCCAACAGCTGGAAGATGTAGAGAATACAGAAGACTATTGGCAGCAGGTCAAAACTATATGGAATGAGACATGTGAAGAAATACTGGGGAAAAGAGAAAGACAACAAAAAGCATGGATAACAACAGAAACCATCAATAAGATAAAAGACAGAAAAAACAAGAAAGCAGATTTAAACACAAGCAAAACCAGAAGTTCCAAAGCCAAGGTTCAAGAAGTGTACACAGAAGCAAACAAAGAAGTAAAAAGAAGTATCAAAAGAGACAAGAGGAAGTATATTGAGGAGTTGGCAAGAGAGGCAGAAGATGCTGCAGCCAAAGGAAATATGAGAGAACTGTATAGCAGCACAAAGAAGCTAACAGGGAAATAAAAGCAAACAAGTTGCCTCATAAAAGACAAGAATGGGAAACTGCTCCGCAATATACAAGAGCAAACGAAGAGGTGGACAGAATATTTTGGTGACCTTCTCAATAGACCAGCTCCACAAAACCCCCCGGACATCCAGCCAGCAGAAGAGCTACAAATTAACGGTGAAAGACCAACGAAGGAAGAAATAAAGAAAGCCACAAAGCTTCTGAGAGATGGAAAAGCGGTGGACCGGATGGCATTCCAGCAGAGGCCATAAAAGCAGATATCGACACGGCTACAGAGATGTTATATAAATTACTTGGTAAAGTCTGGGAAAAGGAGGAGATACCAGCAGAATGAAAGGAAGGATATCTGGTTAAGTTGCCTAAGATGGGAAATTTACAAGAGTGCACAAATTATAGAAGAATAATGTTACTATCAGTGCCAGGAAAAGTATTAAACATGATTATCCTTGAGAGATTAAAAGAGTCCATAGACAAGAAACTGAGAGATGAACAAGCAGGTTTCCGACAAAACAGATCATGTACAGATCAGATAGCCACTTTGAGAATAATAGTTGAACAAAGTCTGGAATGGAATTCACCTCTATACATCGGATTTGTGGACTACGAAAAGGCATTTGACAGTGTAGACAGAGAATCACTTTGGAAATTGATGAGGCATTAGGAAGTTCCCCTGAAGATCATTAATTTAATAAAGAAAACATATGAAGACATGACATGCAGAGTTCTTCACGAAGGACAGCTTACAGAACCGTTTGGGATAAGAACAGGAGTGAGACAGGGATGCCTCTTGTCTCCATTCCTTTTCTTACTAGCAATAGACTGGGTTATGAGATCATCGACAACACACAACAGAAATGGAATCCAGTGGACTCTGACTAAGCAGTTGGATGATCTGGATTTTGCTGATGACTTGGCTCTTCTGTCCCATAACCGTAATCAGATGCAAGACAAATTGAAAACACTCGATGAGAAGTCACAGCAATTGGTTCTGAAAATACACAGGGAAAAGACAAAAGTTATGAGAATAAATGCCGGTAATGATAACAGGGTTGAACTTGAAGAAACACCACTACAAGATGTAGAATCGTACACATATCTTGGCAGCAATATAGACAAAGTTGGAGGGACAGACAGTGATATCAAAATAAGAGTACAAAAAGCAAGAGGAGCTTTCATTGCATTGGAAAATATATGGAGATCAAGAGAAATCGGATCCAACACGAAAATAAGAATCTTCAACTCAAATGTCAAGTCAGTCCTATTGTATGGCTCTGAGACATGGAGAACAACAAAGATAACAACCAAAAAGCTACAGACTTTCATAAATGGGTGCTTGCGTAGAATAGAGGGATTAAAATGGTATGACAAGGTTACCAACGTGGAACTGATGACAAGAACTAGACAAGTGCCAGTGGAACAAGAGATGAGAAGAAGACGATGGCGATGGATAGGACACTCACTGAGGAAACCTGTTGATAGCATTACAAGGCAGTCCTTGTTCTTGAACCCCCAGGGCAAGAGAGGCAGAGGTAGACCAAGAAGCACATGGAGAAGAGAGCTGCAAACAGAGGTGAAAATGATGAGGAGAACGTGGAAAGAACTTGAGATGATGGCACGTGACAGGAGGACTTGGCATGTGTTTGTTGAAGGCCTATGCTCCTTTGGGAGTGGAGGGTTATGATGATGATGATAATATGAGTAATAAACGTTCACGTTCTTCTAATATGAGCAATAAACTTCCTTCTAATATGAGTAAAAAACTTTTTTCTAATATGAGTAATACACTTCCTTCTAATATGAGTAATAAACGTTCCTATAATATGAGCAATAAACTTCCTTCTAATATGAGTAATAAGCTTTGCTCTAATACGAGTAATAAACGTCCTTCTAATATGAGTAATAAACGTCCTTCTAATATGAGTAATAAACTTCCTTGTAATATGAGTAATAAACTTCCTTCTAATATGAGTAATAAGCTTTGTTCTAATATAAGTAATAAACTTCCTTCTTATATGAGTAATAAACTTCCTTCTAATATGAGGAATAAACTAATATGAGTAATAAACTTTCTTCTAATATGAGTAATAAGCTTTGTTCTATATGAGTAATAAACTTCTTTCTAATATGAGTAATAAACTTCCTTCTAACCTTTGTTCTAATATCAGTAATAAACTTCCTTCTAATATGTGTAATAAACTTTATTCTAATATTAGTAATAAACTTCCTTCTAATATGAGTAATAAACTTTATTCTAATATGAGTAATAAACTTCCTTCTAACCTTTGTTCTAATATCAGTAATAAACTTCCTTCTAATATGTGTAATAAACTTTATTCTAATATGAGTAATAAACTTCCTTCTAATATGAGTAATAAACTTCCTTCTTTTTTTTTCTTCTTTTTTTTTTTTTTCTTTTTTCGTACGCCCGCTAATACTCGAGGCGAAATCTCAGGTTATTTTTAATGTCTAACCTGACATTGATTTTTACGTGAGTATCCTATTTTCTTGTACAGAGACAAGTGTCCCTCGCCATTCAGACAGATACTCGCCGTTTTCGGAGGTACCCATTAGAGCTGGGTCGGCTCAGGAGCCGCCAGTTCCTGGTCGACGACACTCCTTCAAATGTCCTCGCCAGGTCTCGAGTTAATCCAGTCCAAATCCCGGTCGACGAAAAATCCTCAAATGCCGTCGCCCGGGTTTGATCCTGAATCACCCGGTCGCCAGAGCGGTGTTGTAACTACTACACTAGCGCGGCTCCAACTTCCTTCTAATATGAGTAATAAACTTCCTTCTAATATGAGTAATAAACTTCATTGTAATATGAGTAGTAAGCTTTGTTCTTATATGACTTATAAACTTCATTCTAATATGACTAATAAACTTCCTTCTAATATGAGTAATAAACTTCCTTCTAATATGAGTAATACACTTCCTTCTAATATGAGTAATAAACTTCGTTCTAAAAGGAGGAATAAACTTCATTGTAATATGAGTAATAAACTTCCTTCTAATATGAGTAATAAACTTCCTTCCAATATGAGTAATAAACTTTATTCTAATATAAGTAATAAACGTTATTCTAATATGAGTAATAAACTTCATTCTAATATAAGTAATAAACGTTATTCTAATATGAGTAATAAACGTCCTTCTAATATGAGTAATAAACTTCCTTCTAACATGAGTAATAAACTTCCTTCTAATATGAATATTAAACTTCCTTTTAATATGTGTAATAAACTTTATTCTAATATGAGCAATAAACTTCCTTCTAATATGAGTAATAAAATTCTCTCTAATATGAGTAATAAACTTTTTTCTAAGCTTGTTCTAATATGAGTAATACAATTCCTTCTAATATGAGTAAAAAAACTTCTATCTAATATGAGTAATAAACGTTCTTCTAATATGAGTAATAAACTTCCTTCTAATATGAGTAATAAACGTTCTTCTAATATAAGTAATAAGCTTTGTTCTAATATGAGCAATAAACTCTCTTCTAATACGAGTAATAAAATGTAAAGGTAAAGAATCCCGTTACACGATGTTACCGATGGGTTTACTTTATTGAACTGTCTCTGACAATGACAATGATGCTGTCGGGCTTACACCACGTGGCCGACGTATTACTTGATAACGCGAATTTGATGTGGGCCGTTTAGTCTTGGCGTATGGTGATGATGGTTGCTTTTCGGTAACACTGTTTAAAACAAAGGTCAATGCAGGATGATCAACTGGTACGGATAAACACTGTACTCGTTGGGAGAGTTAGTGTTAACATATTTATTTATGACGAAAACGTTACATCCATATTTGACACACATTCTTCATCAGCAATGTTCATGGTAGGAAAAATACATAATCGATAACGGTCAACATGGACCTTGGTTGAGTTCACTGGTAGTTACTTCATGAAGGTTAACGGAAATACTTCGGCAACGAAGTGGTGGGATACATAGATTATTAAAATTGATCATGGTTTAAGCGTTGAGTATACATATGAAGATCCAATGATGACTCCAAGCATTGTATTGACGCACTAGTGACTTGACTCCACTGGTCAAGTCAAAGCTCTACAATAAACAATCTTGAAGAACCAAGTATCAAAGGTGAGATACTTAAAATGAGCCATTTTGGGTTAAACATTCGACTCAAGCGCGTCTTGGCATGTTTACTTCAAGAGCGACGTCTTCATCTTAAAGATGATTATAATGATCCTGTCTTTCCGAACCAAGGATAAGTACACGAGAAAATCACGTCTATATCAGAGGCTAATATTGGGATCTGCCTCCAAAATATTTGCTGGATGGAAACAGATCGCCGCGATGATAAGGTTGATAACGTTGGATTTTTATTCCCGTTAATGATATCCACCAAAAGATAGATATAAGTGGATGGAAGCAGACATCATCATCATCATCAGTTGATAAGATCTCTATGGTGTTGTTTGCTCCACTGTAGTGTATGGAATGTCAACTTGACCTACGCAGTGGTGTGTAGACATGGATTGAGTGTATAATGTGCGAATGATGATGAAGGTTCGTGGTGTTGACAAAAAATGTTTTTTTCTCACACTCATGTATGGCTGGAAGTCATCGACACCAACGACTGTGTACCTTTTCTAAAGTTTAATTGGACGTACACACTCGACAGCACAGATAGTGACAAATCACAGGTTGCCATAATACATCATAGTACAGTGGATAAATGGTCTTGCAATGTTACATGGGCACTCATGTAGAATAAGTGTATAATGGACTGTCAGTAGCCAAGCACTCAGTATCGCCCATACATATATCATCTGACTTCACTGACTGAGCACGTCAGCTTATAAACAACATTTCAGATGGCTTCTAAACCTAATCTCGTCTAGCGACGATTCTTCAACATAATGTTCAGCACATATTTTTCCATATAATAATATTGAACCGCTAATAACGGGTTCTCATGTGTAGCAGTGATCTCTGGACTAAACAAGCGATAATACGGGCATCCCTTTTCTCTTCTTGAAAGTCACTACATGTTTTGGTTCCAAGATGGCTTCACTCGTGAGCTGTCACTCACGTTTGGATACAGATAATGAATCTGTCCTAAAGTTAGTCATTCATAAAACATTTCATTGCTCTGTAGATTTGATCATGAACAATTGACTGCAATCTACAGGATATAGTGCTGCTAGGAATCGAAGTCGTTTTCATCGAGTCAAATATATTCTCTTAGACATTCAAATCGTAACTATCGAAAATGGTGGCTTCGATCGAGAGTTCATAAGAGTATCTTTGATTACCTTGGTATAGGAAATATGAAACTGCCATTCCTTGGCAATACGACTAAACACTGGGGTAAAGCATACACGATAGGTTTAGACGACTATCACCTTCCCCACAAATACTGAGATCACTTTTTCCCCGGCGACAGGCCGACATGGAAAACACACAGTCCCTATCAGGACGAAGCCAAATCACACCACACTCTAGCGACACATCCGCCGAATAGCCTTCGACCTCTCTAGAGACAACAGAACATATAGTTCGACTTAGATATGTAAAGATATACAGATATAAGACAGACTCGTCCTACTCAGACAAACAATACACATAAATTCAGGCCATAGATATTCTGAAGCAAGAACAATCTATTATTACCCAAACAACGAATAAATCGCAGTAAAATGGATTTATCCGCGGAGTTTGATCGAAAGAGCCGACACAACTTTCAAGGGAAGTAACTCAATAATGACTTTCCCTTAAGCACTAAAAAATTACCTATGTATAATATTGTAAGATATCAAAGACTGCACGTAACAGTCTTACCACACCTCCCGGGAAAAAAAAAATGGAAATTTTTTTTTTTTTTGAAATACATCTAGGAGCAACGTACAATAGGCTCACAACGCATGAATAATGCGCAGATGAAAATATCAGGAATACCTATAACGCCTAATATGAGGCTAAGTCGACTTATGGAGCGACTGGTGAGAATGTGTCTCATAAACTGAGAGAAATTATTTCTCTACAAGTATATTTTTCCAGGAAGGTGTCATCAAAGTATAATACAATTCTGGCAATTACACAATGCCTAAAAAATTCATATCATCATTTCGCATTAGATATCTTAAATTTATGATTTATGAAGAAAAAAAAATCATCAAAGCACAGCGGTGAATAAACATCAATGAACCGCTATGTAGTGATACAATCATTATATTATTAAATTACAAATGTGTATCTATCATGATATAGAAAAGGAACTACTATAGAACTAGACATATCAAGAAGTCTAAGCCCTAATAGTTATGTGGAATCATGTGGGCATCTTGACAGAATGTCTGCCATCACATTATCTGATCCACGAATAGCTCGCACAGAGAAATGAAAAGGTTGAAGAGCAATTGCATATCGAGTAGACCTCGAGCTCTTCAAATTCTTACTCTGTATAGCAGTAAGAGCTTTTTGGTCGGTTTCTACTATGAAATGTGCGCCTAGAAGGAATCTCTGTAGTTTGAGGATCGACCAAACCATAGCTAATAGCTCACGGTCTAAAACCGAATAATTCCTTTCTGCCGCATTAAGTTTTCTGGAAATATACATTACAGGATGCAGAGTTCCAGAGTACTCTTGCATTAGTGCCGCTCCAATCCCAGTGGATGAAGCGTCACTACGAAGAACGAATGTCTTATCTTTAGTGGGTAGCACTAAAATAGGTGGTGTTGAAAACAGTGTTTTAATCTTATCCAGAGAGCATTGGCATTCCTGAGACCAGTGGACCACATTAGGCGAACCTTTCTTTAGAAGTGTTGAGAGAGGTGCCATGATAGAGGATAGATTCTGAATGAATCTGCCATAAAATTGAATAAGACCTAACAGACTTCTCACCTGTTTTTTAGTCTTAGGGATTGAGATGTTAAGTATCTTACTAGTATTATGGTCCTCTGTCTTTAGGAAACCATGACCAACTCGGTGGCCTAGGAAAGAAATTTCGCTAAAACCAATATAGGCTTTAGAGGGTTTCGCTGTCAGGTTGTGCTCACGCAAAGTAGACAGCAATTCATCTAACCCCGAATAGTGATCTTCCCAAGTATCGCTGAAAAGACAGATGTCGTCTAGATATGCAATGACATCTGACCGATAAGATAGGATTCGGCGCATCATGCGTACGAATGTAGCTGGTGCGTTCATAAGACCGAAAGGCATAAAATTCCATTGGAACAAACCTCTAGGTGTTGAAAAAGCCGTGAGAGGTTTGGCGCGTTCAGATAAAGGAACTTGCCAATATCCTTTAGACAAATCAAGTTTAGTGAAAAAATGAGATTTGGAGAGTCGAGTAAGTAGCTCTTCCAGTAAAGGCATAGGTTCGGCATCGAACTTAGTTACTTGATTCAATTTTCGATAGTCAACGCAAAGACGTATGTTATTGTCTTTTTTACGCACAATAACCATCGGCGAAGAATATGCAGAGGTGGATGGTTCGATTATTTTCAAATCTATCATCTCATCCAACTCTTTCTCGACCTGTGCTTGAAAATGTATAGGTATAGGATAAGGTCTAATCCTAATAGGAGTATGGTCAGTTAGAACAATGTCATGTTGAATGACATTCGTTTGTCCAGGGATGTCAGTGAGTACATCCTGAAATGTTTGCAACATAGTTGAAACTTGTCGCTGTTCTCCTAGAGACAAATCAGGAGAGACAGTAACGTTCTTCCATGATTCACTGGAATGAAGTGGGATCATTGGAAGAGGAAGATTTACATCTGAAAAACTTGTTTCCTCATCCTGTATCACGGACAGTGATGAGTAATGACCATGTGGTACTGGAGAATTGTCCGTTGCTTGGAAAATGGGTTGCAAATAATCCGGACGTTCATGGAATTCAGTAAGCATATTGATGTGGAAGGTTTTATGCTTCCCATCAATATCGACAATATAGTCGACATCGGAAATTTTCGATATTATATCGTACGGACCTTTCCAAGAAATAAGTAATCTGTTTTCCCTACAAGGTAGTAATACAAATGCTTTGTCACCAGGACAAAGTTGTCGTAAGCATCTCTTCTTATTGGCAAATTGCCTTGCCTTCTGTTTCGCAAATTCAGAAGAAGAAGTTGCTAATTTGCATGCTTCGATAATCTTTTGTCTCAACGCGATGACATATTCGTAGGATGACTTTGTGTCATCGTCAATATTGTCAGATGTTATGAGATCGTGAAGCAACGACATAGGGCCACGCGGACGCGCGCCAAAGACGAGTTCAAAGGGAGAAAATCCCGTATGTTCATTGGGTACCTCTCTGTAAGCGAAGAGGGCCGCAGGATAAACTCTGTCCCAGTCCTGAGGATGATCCTCAGTTATCTTCCCCAGTAAGTTTTTAAGTGTTCTATTAAGGCGTTCGACCATACCATTAGACATTGGATGGTAGATACTACTTAAAGATCTATCTATCTGCAGAGTAGACATTACTTGAGACATGGTATCTGATATTAGTTGGGTGCCATGGTCTGACAATATCTCTCCGGGGAACCCCAGACGAGAAAATATAAGCCAAAGAGCATCTGCAATATCAGCAGTAGTAATGCTCTTCAGAGGAATAGCCTCTGGCCAACGTGTGCACATATCAACACACGTCAAGATAAACTGATGTCCTCTGGCAGACTTGATCTTAAATGGACCAATTATGTCTATGGCCATTTTTTGGAACGGCCGAATAGGAATGTCCGCCGCCTGAATGGGTGCAGCATGCCGTGGACCTTTGGATTTAACTTCCTGACATACTTTACAAGATCGACAATAAATCCGTATGTCCTTGTTTACCAATGGCCAAAAGAAAGCCGCAAGGACTCTTGACTTAGTACGGGAAAAACCCATGTGTCCAGCACACTGAGAGTCGTGAGCGTGCTGCAAAATTTTAACTCTCAAATTCTTGGGAACCAGGATTTGAGAATGACTTGACGTAATGGAGTCTTGAACCATACGTACAAGTACGCCATTCTTCTTTGTAATCCACGATTTACGACTTGTGTCTTTATTCGGATCACCTTTAGTTGCAAGAATGAAGAATTTCTTCAGAGTGGGATCATCTTCTTGCTGTTTTATAAACGAGTCACGAGAAATTACCAAGGGATTATCTTGGTTATGCACTTCATTATTTTCAATAGATGAAGTTTGAGGCATATTAAGAGCCTGAGCTCTAGTGACTACAGCGTTAGCAATCTGCATGTTTTGCCTTTCCCACGTGGAAATTTGTTGCGGAGTGCATTCTTTGACTCCATGAATGCGACCGATGATGAGGTCAGCGATCGGATTCGGAAGAAGACATGCGTGTACATCTCCTGTAAAGAAAGGAGTAGCAATCCTAATGATAGCAGTAGAGTATTTCTCTAATGTGCCGCCAAATGTTACACATTTGACTACTTGTCCAGTGGCACGGGAAGGATCTACGAGTGACTGCCTAACACCAATTGTGGTGCATCCAGAATCAAATAGCACAGAGACTGGATTGTTATTCACTAAACCCTTATGTAAGACAAGAGAACCTCTTCCATCATGCGCGACTGATGCTGGAAGAGCAGGAAGAGGATGGCCACAGCTTAAAGTAGACACTGTGGTTGGCTCAAATAGCGTTTTGCATTGGGGGCACTGAGATGCTCTCCCAAAATCAAAAGCGGCACATGCCATATTACTAGCATCATTATTATCTTTACTCTGTTTATAGGCTTCATTGGACTCTTGTTGTGCAGAGTTTGCCTGAAAATGTGGTTTATGTCTTTTGTATTGAGATCTACCTCGGTTATTATCACCTCTGTAGTTATTGTTACCTCTATTGTAACCCCTATTTGGGTTTGAGTCATAGTTCCCTTGGTTACCATTATCATATTCATTATAATGAGTATCTCTGTAATTATGATCTTGTTGACTCCAAGACGGATAACCCTGATAGTTTCTATAATTACTTCCTCTACGGAAATTCCTATAATTATGACCACCCCTGTGTCGAGAGCTATCAGGCTCGTCTCCAGTTCTTTGAAGAAGAACCCTGAAATGATTGGTTACCTTGGTTTTGATAACTATTATGGTTACCTTTTTTATCAAATCTGTTTTGAGGTCCCTGAAATCTGTGTGAATAATTGGGATTGTATGGTGTTGCTGAAGCAACTGGCATACTCTCCTTAATCTTAGTGTTGCCAAAAGTCACGTCGGGGTGTGCAGTGACATATTGGGAACAATATTCTTCCATTTCTTTTAGAGATTTGGGTTTACGCTCATGTATAAATTCAAGGAAAGGTTTGTTCACACATGACATAATCTTATCTCTGAGCAACAAATCCATAAGTCCTTCATACGTTTTTTTCTGTTTTGGAAAGCTCAATCCAACGATCAACTGTGAGACGTGCCTTTGCAGTGAATTCTGAGAATTCTACACCCGTCTCAGGCACCATCGTTTTAAATAAAAGGCGATAGCCTTCCTCACTTAGCTGATATTTTTTTATCAAAGCCGCCCTAATGACATCATAATTATCCTTATCTGCTTCTCCTACAAGGCATAATCTAGTCAAAGATTCACCTTTCAAGTTTTCTGATAATTGATTAGCGTATTGTGATTTATCCACATTATGTGTACGACAAGAACGTTCAAATCTATCCAGCCAGAATGTAATATCGTCACTGGACTGATTGAACGGTGGAACCTTAACCTTGTAAGTAGAAGGTTTACCATTACCACTAGATGCCTGATTAACATTACTCATACTTGTCAATCTCAATTTCTCTAACTCAAATTCATGTTCTCTTATTGCTTTTTTCTCTTCAGCATCTAATCTTTTTTGTTCAGCCTCCCTGTCTAATCTTTTTTGTTCAGCTTCCCTGTCTAATCTTTTTTGTTCAGCTTCACTGTCTAATCTTTTTTGTTCCGCAGCAGCTTCTCTTTCTAATTTTTTTTGTTCAGCTTCACTGTCTAATCTTTTTTGTTCCGCAGCAGCTTCTCTTTCTAATTTTTTTTTGTTCAGCTGCAGCTTCTCTTTCTAATTTTTTTTTGTTCAGCTTCAAATCTCCTTTCCTCCACCTGCATCTGCAATTTCTTTTGTTCAGCAGCAGCCTCAGCTTCTCTTTCTAATCTTTTCTCTTCCGCCATAGCTTTTCTTTCTTCTGCAGCTAATCTTTTCTCTTCTGCAGCTAATGCTTTGTCATATTGAGCAACTGCCCATTGTTCTAATTGTTGACCAGTCTTATCAAGGGCTTTCCCTTGTGTAATGAAGTATTCTAATGTAGCCATGATGTCTAACAATAATACTAATCACCTGAATCAATAATAATACCACAAGTTCTCAATGACTTGATTAATCAGTATACTATCCCAATATCTGTGGGTCACAAGCCTTTAATAAGGTCTTGTATAATAGTAATAATAATCAGGTACTGTTTTATACCATAATCCAAGTGCAGTGCACAGGCAATTGTGTCTTATGAAATATACCTATATAAAAC
Organism: Oreohelix idahoensis; assembly: GCA_024509875.1. Taxonomy (NCBI): domain Eukaryota; kingdom Metazoa; phylum Mollusca; class Gastropoda; order Stylommatophora; family Oreohelicidae; genus Oreohelix; species Oreohelix idahoensis. The sequence continues at coordinate 131,432 of JAMPIV010012388.1, forward strand.
ATATGTCAACCAACAGAATACATAAAGTACAAATAGGACTGACAATACAAGAACGTTTGCAGAAATCAAAATAAATCAAATAGGGAAATCAATGAAAATAATCACTGAATCTGCAAAGAATAACAACACAAATGACGTCACAATATATGAATATAAATTGAGAATAGAACTGAAAGATAGAAAAGGTTAGACCAACAAATTACAAACAAATCAAAACAAAACTAAAGAACAAAGAAATATTACAAAAATAACAATAATTACAGACTTCACAGCTAACACAAAAGCAACAGTTGTCGCAGCAAATTTTCAATCAAGAAAATTGCACCTATAGAAAACGCCCACAACGGACCCTCTATGACGTGGGATATTCTGTTGTGAGGACGCCGCCCAACCTTAAACACAACCCGCTGACATAGAAACTAACATACTATACAAACAAATAACATGTAAACATAAATATATATAAATTATGTGTATGATAGTATGTGTTGCAAAATAGGCTCAGTCTTACAGTAATGGCAAAGTTATTTTTATGAAAACAAACAAACTGCCACTTTATTCAATTAAACATTCTGGCCTTAAATATTAAAGTTCATATATGGAAAACAAGAAGATCCATCGATGAAAATAGGACTTCTTAGTTCACTCATACTGTCTTCCTGTTAACATTGACAAGAATTGATCCAACTGTTCTGTGAAACTCTATAATGTCTAATGTAAAAAATGTCAACAACGCTGACCTACATACTGCATTCACCTGACAGGTCACGTGACGAAGTGTTGACAAAGAGCAAACCAATACTGCAAGTGTGTCGTATCAGCCACAGGAAACGGTCTGGTATCGGTAATCTGTTGACTTCTGAACTTCTGCGAGGTCAAACCCAGAAAGCTGGTCCACCAGTTGATAAAGTTGATAACGTTGGATTTTTATTCCCGTTAATGATATCCACCAAAAGATAGATATAAGTGGATGGAAGCAGACATCATCATCATCATCAGTTGATAAGATCTCTATGGTGTTGTTTGCTCCACTGTAGTGTATGGAATGTCAACTTGACCTACGCAGTGGTGTGTAGACATGGATTGAGTGTATAATGTGCGAATGATGATAAAGGTTCGTGGTGTTGACAAAAAATGTTCTTTTCTCACACTCATGTATGGCTGGAAGTCATCGACACCAACGACTGTGTACCTTTTCTAAAGTTTAATTGGACGTACACACTCGACAGCACAGATAGTGACAAATCACAGGTTGCCATAATACATCATAGTACAGTGGATAAATGGTCTTGCAATGTTACATGGGCACTCATGTAGAATAAGTGTATAATGGACTGTCAGTAGCCAAGCACTCAGTATCGCCCATACATATATATCATCTGACTTCACTGACTGAGCACGTCAGCTTATAAACAACATTTCAGATGGCTTCTAAACCTAATCTCGTCTAGCGACGATTCTTCAACATAATGTTCAGCACATATTTTTCCATATAATAATATTGAACCGCTAATAACGGGTTCTCATGTGTAGCAGTGATCTCTGGACTAAACAAGCGATAATACGGGCATCCCTTTTCTCTTCTTGAAAGTCACTACATGTTTTGGTTCCAAGATGGCTTCACTCGTGAGCTGTCACTCACGTTTGGATACAGATAATGAATCTGTCCTAAAGTTAGTCATTCATAAAACATTTCATTGCTCTGTAGATTTGATCATGAACAATTGACTGCAATCTACAGGATATAGTGCTGCTAGGAATCGAAGTCGTTTTCATCGAGTCAAATATATTCTCTTAGACATTCAAATCGTAACTATCGAAAATGGTGGCTTCGATCGAGAGTTCATAAGAGTATCTTTGATTACCTTGGTATAGGAAATATGAAACTGCCATTCCTTGGCAATACGACTAAACACTGGGGTAAAGCATACACGATAGGTTTAGACGACTATCACCTTCCCCACAAATACTGAGATCACTTTTTTCCCCGGCGACAGGCCGACATGGAAAACACACAGTCCCTATCAGGACGAAGCCAAATCACACCACACTCTAGCGACACATCCGCCGAATAGCCTTCGACCTCTCTAGAGACAACAGAACATATAGTTCGACTTAGATATGTAAAGATATACAGATATAAGACAGACTCGTCCTACTCAGACAAACAATACACATAAATTCAGGCCATAGATATTCTGAAGCAAGAACAATCTATTATTACCCAAACAACGAATAAATCGCAGTAAAATGGATTTATCCGCGGAGTTTGATCGAAAGAGCCGACACAACTTTCAAGGGAAGTAACTCAATAATGACTTTCCCTTAAGCACTAAAAAATTACCTATGTATAATATTGTAAGATATCAAAGACTGCACGTAACACGCGACAAACCGCACCATACTGTTCAAACATGGTGCACGGTGGTACGCAAATAATTAAACCTACAATTTACTTAGATACACTCAAAAGTGTGGAAAACGAAATGAAATTCAAATCAATTCCCAAAATAAAACACGAGAAGAAAGCAACACATCCAAAAAGAGTATGATGAGAATAAACCTAGGCAACTAATTAACTAATAAGCACTAATTAAGGTATCATTAAATATATACTCGCATAGAACAACTATCAGGCACTAATGATGCGCTACCATTCGAAAATGAGGTGATAAGCAACAGTGTAGCGAAATTAATAGCCTAATTAAAAGTAAACATGTCATAAAAATGTCACACTGTTCCGTTAGAACTAAAATGTAATTAATGAAACACTCGCGAAAAAGTGTCATAATGTTCCGTACAAGCAAAAATGTTACTTAATCAATTACTCTTGGAAAAGTATCACGGCGGATAGTTTCATAAACACATAGTGATGCGCTAGAAAGTCAATCACTACGAATAAATCAGAAATCGGCAGAAAAAATACCATAATGAAATATGATAATATAGTCATAAAAGTCTAGTCAGTTAATAATGTGGAAAAAATAGACAATCCGTGGCGAATATGAATATGACATATACACAAGCGAGGTCATCACGAGAAATGTTGTACTTGGTGACATCAAATACATGCAGAAGTACAATAGCGTTATCGTAGAAGCGAAATGGCGGGACAATAGTCAATGAGTTAAGTGATCGGCGTCTCGGAAGATGCTTGTAGACACCGGGACAACAAATCGGCCACTACGTTGTCAGAACCCCGGATGGCTTGGACCGTAAAGTGGAACGGCTGCAAAGCAATCGCATAACGTGTAGATTTAGAGCTCTTTAAGCCCTTACTCTGAAGTGCAGTAAGTGCACGCTGATCTGACTCGACGATAAAATGGGCGCCAAGTAAGAATCTCTGCAGCTTCAGTATTGACCAGACCATGGCTAACAACTCACGGTCGATCACATAGTAGCGCTGTTCAGCAGCAGTTAACTTCCGGGAGACGTAGAGTACTGGGTGGAGAGTTCCTGAAGAGTCTTGCATCAGAGAAGCTCCAATTCTCATCGATGATGTGTCACTGCGAATTATTAAACGAAAACTTTTTTGTTAGGTAACCGCAAAAAAGGAGCTGATGAAAATATTAACATTAACCTATCTAAGGTGGCCTGGCAAACTTGTGACCACTGTGCATGTTAGGCGACCCTTTCTTGAACAAACGTGAAAGGGTAGCAGTGACAGTAGCCAAGATAGAGATGAAACACTTAACGACACGGGACGACAGAATCGTCCGCCTAAGGTAACAGAGTGTTAAGTAACTCGCGTGGAGAACAAAGAACATAAAATACAGGCACAAGAAACAGTATGAAATAATCAGCTGAATGTGTGAAATGACGTAAGGAAAAATCATAAGCATACAAATGATACCGACGTCAAAAGGAAAATCGATAATAGAGTAAGGATGACTGACTATCTCAGTCTTCATGTAAGAGAAAGGAAACTCAGGTGACAACGGCATATCTTTAAAAGGTTGAACTGATGTCATAGCCTGTGTACTGTGCAATGAAAAAAGCATTAGATATACAATAAAGACGCAAAAGCAGACACGAGTGAATTAGGACACACGTCGAATTTGAAAAGGAAAGCAGTAAGACAAAAAGTCGTAGACCAAGAAGATACTGAGCTAACCGGCCCAATAAGAAAGGTAAATATACCCACAAGATATATACATGCACGAAGAACGAAGTCCGTACATTTGGCTAAGAAAACACTAGCCACTGCACAAAAGCAGTTGCAAACAACGTGACTGGATGTAGATTCAGCCGTGGTAACAAAGTTGGCGTGTGTGTCAGACAAACAGAAGGATCATCCTCTTTAATAGAACACAAAGAAGAACTATAATTTGAGCAACGACGAACTGAAGTATGACGTCCTAGGCTCAAAGAAACACCAAAATTGGTATGATGAACAACAGTATTATTAATACTACAATATCCCCCCGCGGTAGCATAGTGGTTAATGCACTGGCTTCCTAGCGCAGTGGTCTATGGTTTGATCCCCAGATGAGGCGGGAATTTTTTAGGCCACAAACGGCTCCTGGGTCGACCCAGCCCCAAATGGGTACCAGAGCAACTCTGGGAAGGTTAAGGCGGCCGGCGTGACTCCGACCACATCACCCCTCGTGTGCCGATGGTCAAGATAATATGGACCTAACACCATATTCCCAATATGCCTCAATGGGCGTGTAACGGGTTCATTTACCTTTTTTTGTACAATATCCCACTACATTAGCAGAACGTATCTGGGGATAAGATAACGTGTCGTAAACGTGGAAGCAGTAAGTCGATGTTGCTGTTCCCAAGCAGCAATTTGTACAGGAGTACATACTTTCAACCGTGTATCTGTCCGACGACAAGGTCAGCGATCGGATTAGGGAGCATGCATACGTTGATATACCCCGTAAAAATGGGGTGGCAATGTGGACGATGGCAGTAGGAAAAGTCTCAACTGTGCCACCGAACGTCACGCATTTTACGACTTTACCTTTAGCACAAGACAGGTGAACTAGGGACTGACGAATCCCAACCGTAGTGCACCCAGAATCCTGTGGCACTGAAACCGGTATATTGTTTACAAAGCCCTTGTGAAGAGTAAGAGAATCTGTTCCATCATGTGCAGACAAGGCTGGAAGAGTCAGGAGAGGATGACCGCAACTCAAGGTAGTAACTGCTGCAGGCTGAAATAGAGTCGTGCACTCAGGGCACTGAGATGCGCGATGAAAATCAAAAGATCAAGAAGCTGAAGCATTATTAACATTATTAATGTCACTTTGATTTAAAATAACCTGAGGCTCAGGTTGAGCCGAGTTAGCATGTCGAAGAGATCTATCATGATTTGGAGATCTACCTCTATATGCAGTAAGCTTTTAAAACGGAGCCGATAACCGTCTTCGTCAAGTTGATATTTTTTTAGTAAAACACCCCTGACAGCATTGTAGTCAATTTTGGTAGGTCCTTCCAACATACACACATCTGTTAAAGCTTCTCCAGTGAGAGGTTTCATACGTCGTGTCCAATATTCCGATTTATCTATCTTATGAGACTCGCATATGGCCTCGAATCTATTCAGATAGAATACGATATCGTCGGAAGTAGATTTGAATGGGGGTAACCTGATCTTGTAAGAACCTGGAGTTTCAGGAGCATTATGTGCATTATTTCTATTCAATAACTTGATTCTTTCAAGTTCTAAAGACAATAACCTATGTTCGTGAAGTCGGCGGTTTTCATTTTCAGTAGTTTCTAATTGCATCTGAAGTTTCCTGTCTTCTGCGTCCAACTGACGTTTCTTGTCTTCTGCGTCCATCTGACGTTTCTTGTCTTCTGCGTCCATCTGAAATTTCTGTAATTCATGTTCCTGGGCTTTCGCATATTCAGAGGTCACGAATAGCTTTAACTCCTCATGGTCCATACCAAGCGCCTTCTCTTGCTTCATAAAATAGTCCAATGTAGACATCTTGTCGAATTATATTAGTAGTTAACTCACTTAGTCGAATATTTATATAAGAAATTACAATTATCACATAATTAATGTGTGACAGGTTCTAGTCCACAGAACCTATGTATAAAAACCTCTTAATGGCAGGAAAACTAATAGTACCTCATAATTATTAGCAATCAATAAATAATACATTAAAAACAATAATAGAGCATATAAGACAGGCAATATATGAAGATGTCATGATAGAGTTACCTGAATGGTCAGGGCTATTGAAGTGAAGGGCCACCGGTAAATGTTTGTCATGATAGATGTCATTCAAGTGCTGACGAAATCTGTCTGCCAGACGTCTGCCAGTTTCACCAATATAGGTCATGTCACTCGTTGGGAGAGTTAGTGTTAACATATTTACGAGATTTATGATGAAAACTTTACATCCATAGTTGACACACATTCTTCATCAGCAATGTTCATGGTAGGAAAAATACAAAATCGATAACGGTCAACAAATCGATACGAAGACGAGATACCAAAGTACGAATGAAAACGTTCGCAGAATCAAAGAAGGAATAAAGTAGAAATAAAGAAAAATGTTGCAAAAAATGCAATGACACTGCGAGAAAAGAAACGAGACAAGTAACAGTACAGTGTATAAATAGAAAATGTGTATATAAATCAATGATAGTAAGATTGAGAATGACAAGAACAAACGAAGGCAATTATTAAACTAAGGCACAGAACTTATCTTAAAAAATCCCGGCCCTCGCGAACGTAACGGCGATAAGTGTCGGGTTGTGCATGTTGAGCAAAATCCATGGAAGCAGTCCAACGTTGACCCTCACTAAAGCCACGGATGGCCGGATCACTAGAGGTCAGTAAGGTCGACCGTTACACAGGAGACTGCAGGAAACACATGTTGATGGCATATTCTTGAAAACTTGACAAATCGTGAAACTTGACAATCGAATCTTGGAAAAAACTTTTCCTGTACTCTGGCCGCCAACTGTTACCGATGGGTTTACTTTATTGAACTGTCTCTAACAATGATGTTGTCGGAGTGGTCGGGCATACACCATGTGGCCGACGTATTACTTGATAACGCGAATTTGGTGTGGGCCGTTTAGTCTTGGCGTATGGTGATGATGGTTGCTTTTCGGTAACACTGTTTAAAACAAAGGTCAGTGCAGGATGACCAACTGGTACGGGTAAACACTGTACTCGTTGGGAGAACAAATATATAAATAAAAAATAATATGGTATGAAATCAGTTTTACAAGTAAACGGTACACATGAAACAAGGGGCGTTTCGGGTTTTACCCTTCGTCAGCCACAGTTACGAACAGGTGACAAGGACAAGAACTACATATAGGTGCTACAAAAATCAACGATGATGAGGAAATCGCCAAGTGAGCGATACAAGCAGATGAAATGGCGGTGATGAGCGAAACGATAACAGTAATAACGCAAGAAAATCGTAAAACCAGAAAGACATGTCGAAACAGGACAGTAAATAATCGACGAAGCGAAGACAGAAATGAACAACACTATAAAAACAAGTAAAAAATCACTTAGCTGGATCCCAGAAAGAAACATTCAAGATGGCTGAAAAAATGAGGCGTCATGCGGAAGTGACGTATGAGCTAGTGACGGCTAAGAACAGATAATTGAGGAAACGAAACGAACCAAAGCAAAAACAAGGATATAAAGGAAAATGACGACAGAAGAAATAAAGTATGAAACAGAGACAGAAGCCACCAGAATTATGCAAAATGATGTTGGATATTCAAGCCAGCAGGAGATAAAACGCCCATTTGAAAAATGAGACGATTCTCCAACGATAAGCTAGTTCGGTCGTCGCCGGCACATGACAGGAGGGCAGTGACATGAATGTCAGAGTTACCTGAATGGTCAGGGCTATTGAAGTGAAGGGCCACCGGTAAATGTTTGTCATGATAGATGTCATTCAAGTGCTGACGAAATCTGTCTGCCAGACGTCTGCCAGTTTCACCAATATAGGTCATGTCACTCGTTGGGAGAGTTAGTGTTAACATATTTACGAGATTTATGATGAAAACTTTACATACATAGTTGACACACATTCTTCATCAGCAATGTTCATGGTAGGAAAAATACAAAATCGATAACGGTCAACATGAACCTTGGTTGACTTCACTGGCCGTTACCCCATGAAGGTTAACGGAAATACTTCGGCAACGAAGTGGTGGGATACATAGATTATTAAAATCGATCATGGTCAAAGCGTTGAGTATACATATGAAGATCCAATAATGACTCCAAGCATTGTATTGACGCACTAGTGACTTGAATCCACTGATCAAGTCAAAGCTCTACAATAAACAATCTTGAAGAACCAAGTATCAAAGGTGAGATACTTAAAATGAGCCGTTTTGGGTTAAACATTCGACTGAAGCGCGTCTTGGCGTGTTTACTTCAAGAGCGACGTCTTCATCTTAAAGATGATTATAATGATCGTGTCTTTCCGAACCAAGGATAAGTACACGAGAAAATCACGTCTATATCAGAGGCTAATATTGGGATCCTGTCTTCAGAATATTTGCTGGGTGGCAACAGATCGCCGCGACAAACCGCGCCATACTGTCCAAACATGGTGCACGGTGGTACGCAAATAATTAAACCTACAATTTACTTAGATACACTCAAAAGTGCATCTGTACTAGACTCACGTATGAGGATCTCAAACATTTAACTCCCCCCCGAAAATAACAACACACGCCCATCCTTCTATCTACAACTCTGCCAAGAGTAATCTTGTGCGAAGGTAGACACCTTTGAAGGCCCATATTAGATACTCTTGAGTTTTGGTCACTGGTGGACAACTACTGCAAAGCAGGGGAGGCAACCCGTGACAGTTTCATACGCTAAACGAACCGGATACCACGTTGAGCCGATACGATAATGTGATACTGTATATCATTTTTATGTAACAAATTGCAGTTAATTGTCTTTATTTTGACGTTTGTTTCATATAAATTAGTTGGATAGGAGCGAAGAAAGAACGTTTAAAAATATGGAGTGTCTTTTCAGTTACACTGTACGTGACGACACAGCAGGAGTAAATGAACTAGCTACTACAACAAACTTGACACGGTTGAAGGCACATAACTATACGAGGTCTAATACTGCAGATGTCTGTTCAGGAACGTCAGCACATCTCAGATCAATAATTATAAGCTTTCCAAACATCCCTGATCGTGCAAATGACTGGGAAATGGCAGTAGACTTAACTAGACGAGGGTCGCAACCTGAAATTATTAAAAAGTCGCAAAGATGACCAGATTTAGTGCTGCTTTCCCAGTCATCACTGTAAATTATAGTGACTGAGATGTAATGACTGAGATGTAATGAATGGGCTGATGCTGCCCTTTGAACCCAGATTAAATTATCAGCACGCATTCAAAATAGCAAAATATAACGATCTGGTTACGGAATTTAGACAGGAAGGGTTCATCGCATAGCGGGGGAAGAAGGCGCAAGGGGTATTGTGGCCGCCCCGGTATATGATCTACTAAAACAATCAGACTTGAAGGTCAAGAAAAAGGGCGCTTAAAAGACTTGGCGAAACTGCTGGAAAGGCGTCTTACTGGTTGTGGAACAACTGCTGGTGGTTAATGGAACTCAGAACATTAAGTTGGTGTACAGAAACAACAGTAAGTTGGTGTACAGAAACAACAGTAAGTTCGTTTACAGAAACAACAGTAAGTTCGTGTACAGAAAAAACAGTAAGTTGGTGTACAGAAACAACAGTAAGTTGGTGTACAGAAACAACAGTAGGTTGGTGTACAGAAACAACAGTAAGTTCGTGTACAGAAACAACAGTAAGTTCGTTTACAGAAACAACAGTAAGTTCGTGTACAGAAACAACAGTAAGTTCGTTTACAGAAACAACAGTAAGTTCGTGTACAGAAACAACAGTAAGTTGGTGTACAGAAACAACAGTAAGTTGGTGTACAGAAACAACAGTAAGTTCGTGTACAGAAACAACAGTAAGTTCGTTTACAGAAACAACAGTAAGTTCGTGTACAGAAACAACAGTAAGTTCGTTTACAGAAACAACAGTAAGTTCGTGTACAGAAACAACAGTAAGTTGGTGTACAGAAACAACAGTAAGTTGGTGTACAGAAACAACAGTAAGTTGGTGTACAGAAACAACAGTAAGTTGGTGTACAGAAACAACAGTAAGTTGGTGTACAGAAACAACAGTAAGTTGGTGTACAGAAACAACAGTAAGTTGGTGTACAGACACAACAGTAAGTTGGTGTACAGATACAACAGTAAGCTCGTGTACAGAAACAAAATGTTATTTTCACAACCGTCACAAGTTGGCAGAATGAACAAACCCAAGAGTAAATAGCCAATTTAAGAAACTGCACCAAGATGGAGTGAGTTCAATTCCCATCGCAGGCGGGAAATGAATAATATCATCAGAAGGACGACGTTTGAGATTCATGACCATAATAGCCCCACCCTCTTAAAGTGTCAAGGGGGTAGAAGAGCGGAAACTATTGTCTGATGTGACGAAGGGAGGGGGGGGGGGGGGGGGGGGGGGGTGAACTTTCTCTGGGGATCAGATTACCTCCTCTTGTATTCCTCCGTTACAGAATTTCCTATCATCATTGCAGCTTTGCTGTGACATCTCATGTCATAATGTTGTGACATCTCATGTGATAATACTGTAACGTCTCATGTCATAATGCTGTGACATCTCATGTCATAATGGTGTGACGTCTCATGTCATAATGCTGTGACATCTCATGTCATAATGCTGTGACATCTCATGTCATAAGACTGTGACATCTCATGTCATAATACTGTGACATCTCGTGTCATAATGATGTGACATCTCATGTCATAATACTGAGACATCCCATGTCATAATGCTGTGACATCTCATGTCAAAATACTGAGACGTCTCATGTCATAATGATGTGACATCTCATGTCATAATGGTGTGACGTCTCATGTCATAATGCTGTGACATCTCATGTCATAATGCTGTGACATCTCATGTCATACGACTGTGACATCTCATGTCATAATGGTGTGACGTCTCATGTCATAATGCTGTGACATCTCATGTCATAATGCTGTGACATCCCATGTCATAATGCTGTGACATCTCATGTCATAATGCTGTGACATCTCATGTCATAAGACTGTGACATCTCATGTCATAATGGTGTGACGTCTCATGTCATAATGCTGTGACATCTCATGTCATAATGCTGTGACATCTCATGTCATAAGACTGTGACATCTCATGTCATAATACTGTGACATCTCATGTCATAATGCTGTGACCTTCCTTTTCTGAGTTTTAGACCAAGGGGTCTCAACTTTTTTTTTATATTTTGCTCATGGCCCCTACTGAGCCTCATTTATCTCTGTTCTCCCCCCCCCCCCCCCCCCGCACTGTCACTGTTAGCTGAAAAAAGGTACTTGTCAATCCTACTGTGGCCCTCTATAAATATGTCATCCCCACCCCCTGGGGGGGGGCCATATCGCCCACGTTGAGAACCACTGTTCTAGACAGTGACCATCTTTGATGGTGACAGTGACCATGTTTGATGGTGACAGTAAAATAAGGTCAAGAGTTTTTCAGTTGTCTATTTGTCTCCATGAAGATCTGTGGTTACCTGGGCGGACAAGTCGGTCGGTAAGATCTGTAGTTACCTGGGCGGACAAGTCGGTCAGTATGCCTGTTAGTTTGTCTCCATGAAGATTTGTAGTTACCTGGGCGGTCAAGTCGGACAGTAAGCCTGTTAGTTAGTTACCTGGGCGGTCAAGTCGGACAGTAAGCCTGTTAGTTAGTTACCTGGGCGGTCAAGTCAGTCAGTAAGCCTGTTAGTTAGTTACCTGGGCGGACAAGTCGGTCGGTAAGATCTGTAGTTACCTGAGCGGGCAAGTCGGTCAGTAAGCCTGTTAGTACGTCTTTTTTATTCATTCATTTTCATTTTCGCTTCCAATGGAGCATAGATCCACCATTACAGCTGGTCCCATTATATGAAGCCCGTGCCATAAAATTTAGAAGTGTTTACAGCGGTGGTTTCTGTATCAATTTGTTTGACATAAGACACCTTGTTAGTCTTTCTTCAGTCATTCATTTCTTGATTCGCTCCTTGTCAAGCATGGGGCCCACACTGTTGCTGGTCACCTTATATGACGCCTGTGCCACAGCATTAACGTTCTCTTGCAGCCGTGGTTTCTGAAGCAATTGATCTCACATGATGGAGTTGCCAGCCCCATGTTCGTCCTCACGTTAATTGCCACTTACAACTGTAGCACCTTCCCGTTACGGAGTGCTATAAGTTGATATAACAGACTGTTACTACTGGCAAGGGCGATGCCAGAAATGTCGGGCTTAAAGTCTCTATTGCCGACTTACAATGTTCAACGCGAATATTATAATGGTGGGATGTAGATGGGTCAGGGGTAACTGGAACGAACGTCAACTGTGACGGTAGCAAGTAAGGTAAACTGGACCCATGATTTGATTATGAATGTCAACAGTTTATTATACGAGAACGTGGACGAAGACTTCATAGTAAGTAGTCATCAATAGTACAAATAGCATCAAGACATCATAGTTCCATTCTCATCTAACTTTGATCATGGACTTGATCGACATTCTATAACGGCCGACCCTTCAAGGACGGCGATGAACTTTACGACAAGTAGTTCTACCATGGCTTTCATTACGGAGCTTGTATAAAACGACAGGGGTTTTATTAATTAACCCTCTAGATATATTGAATAATAATCCCGATAATCTTCGGTAAGGATCTGGAACCCACTAGCGACACAACATGGCGTATGTGTCGAAGTTCAGCCATGACGAAAATAGCATAATATATAATATGCAAACGAGCCCTATGCCGGCTAACGTAGATACTCCATACAAGAATGTTCATGGATGCTTTCAACAATTTGGGCAAGATTTACAATCAGCTCCGTCAAAAGACGACCGTCTCAGGTCATAGGCGTTAGGCATCTCCCATCATAACGTAACTGTTCTTTGGCAATAAACCAGAGCGCACCGCGTTGCGCTTTTGTGTTCAACATCGTGTATGACAGCGCGTAAATAATTAATCATATATATTTTTTCTTAGATGTGCTCAACATTTAAATTACACGCGCAAAAAGGACTTAACAACGACATGCCTGATGGAGCAGTAGGTATTTGGTTTCTTTGTCTCATCAGAGATCTCCAGGTACCACATAGGTCATTGGCCTTTTGATGACTTGTTTAGATATCCCTGCTAATTCTGCCACCCTTGTCCTACTTAAGTTTCTACGTCTATTCTTGTAACTATATTTTATTTTTAACATTTGAGTTGTATTTTTATTTAAAGTAGTCGTCGATATTTACTCCAATTTAAAATTTCATCCAAACCGATGCTTAAGTTAGAGAGAAGTCGATTACTTGTACTCGAATCCCAACCCTGTTTGCTATATTTGAGTTTTGTATCTAAATCCGATTAGCAAAATCCCTTCACGAGGCAAGTATAGTTCGTCGTTAATGAGCGTATGACGAGTTTGGTTTTAAAACAAATACGACCTTTCCTCCCTTACTTCTACCATACACAGAAAAAAATGGATTTTACAGCCTTTCCTTTGTTTCACACCCCAGGTTGCTGGGTTTTTTTCCTACCACAATATGACCTGATTCGTTCATCCTGTTTACTTCAAAATCTGTTTTTTTCCAATACATAAATGTTTTCTGCGTGCATGGATTCTGTTAAAACTCTGTCTTCTTACATGCTGGGGAAAGGGGGGGGGGGGGGGGATGATGAATCCACAGGCGCCTCATTGGAATCGACCAGACCCGTTACACGGACTTCGAGCTCTGAACAACGGCTGGAATTTCCATGTGCCTGTGGTAGGGAATACTCTACTCAGAGAGGAATAAAAATCCACAGAACGAAAAAGGGGTGTGGGAGGTCACCAGGGGGAGATCAACAGCGCTCTGTCTCGACGGATAAGACGTTAGAAGAACGCAGCCAGGAGTCAATCCACAGTGCTGAGTACATTCAAGTTGATCTGCCAGATGATGATCTCACACACTTCTTGGACGGGAAGAGAGATGCAATCAAGTTTCCACCTGCCAGTGCAAAAGGGCTTTGGGAACAGCTGGACGAAGCCTTGGCAAAAGAGTTGGATAACAACCTGAAGCAGATAACTTTGGAGAAGAAGCTGGAAATCTTCGGCGACATAATATATCTGCACTGTCGCAAAGTGTTCGGAGTGAGGGAGACAAGGGAAAGTAACCCACCACGAAAAGTAGAAGACAAATTAAAATAGAAGAAATCAGGAAACAAAAGAAGCATGCCCGAAAACTGTTCAAGAACGCAGTTGCCACAGAGAAGGAAGGGTTACGACACGTTTGGGAGCACCTGAAAGACCAACATAATGCCCTTTGTAGAGCAGTAAGGTTGTGCAGGAAGAGAAGGAAGACTCGAAGGGATAGGGAAAGATTCTTTAGGGAGCCCTTCAAGTTTGCCAAAGAACTGTTTGAGCAGCCACGGTCGGGTACGCTAAACATCAGGAAAGAAGACATGGAAGAACACCTTAGAATGACATATTCAGATGGTCGCAAAGATGAGCCGCTCAGCAGCATGGCAGGCCTTAAATGGCCGAGTAAGCCAGGAGCTGAATTTAACACCAAGCCCCCAACGGTGCAAGAGGTAGAAAGCATTGTCCAGAAAGCTCGGTGCAAGTCAGCTCCAGGTCCTAATGGTGTTCCATATGTGGTGTATAAAAGATGCCCTGAGGTGCTCAAACGACTGCTCGGTTTACTGAAGAATGCGTGGAAAACCCAGCTTGTAAACAAGGAATGGAGAAAGGCGAATGGAGTCTACATCCCGAGGGAACAAAATTCCACAGACATTAGTCAGTTCAGGCCAATCTCACTACTCAATGTGGAAGGGAAGATATTCTTCTCAGTGATGGCGAAAAGACTCACTACATACATCCTGGCAAATGGGTGCATTGACACTACCATTCAGAAAGGAGGTATCCCAGGTACACCAGGATGTCTAGAGCATGCCACAATGATCTGGGAAGCAATCCAAAAGGCTAAGTCTGACAGAACAAACCTCCATGTAATCTGGTTGGATCTAGCGAATGCTTATGGATCCGTTCCACACCAGATGTTGTGGCAGGCCCTAGAAATGTATCATGTTCCACAAGAGATTGCAGCAATGCTGAAGCTGTATTTCGCAGGGTTTTCTGTCAGATTTTCAACCAGAGAGTACACAACGAAGTGGATTGGCCTTGAAGTTGGAATTGCGATGGGATGTACCATCTCTCCGATACTATTCGTGATGGCTATGCAGGTAATCCTCATTGCGGCTGAAGGAGTGGCTATAGGTCCAAAGCTCGGTGGAATGTGTCACATGCCACCGCTCAAAGCATTCATGGATGACACAACAATTCTGACATCAGATGAACATCAGGCCCGGAGGATGTTAGCATGCCTGGATGAATTAGTCAGTTGGTGCAGAATGAGCTTCAAACCCAAGAAGTCGAGAAGCCTATCAGTCAGGAAAGGGAAGATAGTAGAGGTCATATTCATGGTTTCCAACCAAAGAATCCCTACTGTCATTGAGGAACCTGTTAAAAGTCTTGGCAGGGTGTACGATGCCTCATTAAAAGACTCGAAGGCAGTGCAACAGACAATAGAAATGGCAGACAGAGGACTACAGATCATAGACCAAAGCAGACTCCTGGGAAAGTTCAAACTGTGGTGTCTCCAGTTCATGTTGATACCGAAGTTGCTGTGGCCACTGCTTATATATGAAATAAGCACAAGTACAATGGAAGCTATAGAGCAGAAGGTCAACAAGTTCATGAGAAAATGGCCAGGGGTACCACCAGGTCTGTCAGATGTAGCACTGTACTGCAAAAAGTCAAAACTTCTGCTTCCCTTCAAGTCAGTTGTTGAAGAGTACAAAGTTGGAAAGGCAAGGCTTGCAATGATGCTACGCGAGTCAGCTGATGACGTGGTTAAGTCCATTCAGCCCACACTGAAAACGGGAAGGAAGTGGAGAGTGGAAGAAGCTGTTGATGCTGCCCAAGAGTCACTCAAACTGAGGGAGGTAATCGGATACACACAAACGAATAGACGGGGATTTGGTCATGGAGACATCCGCTGGTGGTCCAAGGCATCAAGCAGGGAGCGCAGAGACATGGTAGTTCAGGAGATACGAGGTGCTGAGAATGATAAGAGGTTGCAAAAAGCAGTGCAGCAGGTCCAACAAGGCCAATGGACTACATGGGAAGGAGCCCTGCAGAGGTCCTTGACATGGAATGATATATTGCATATGGCACCTCTTAGGCTCAGCTTCGTTGTTAGATCAATGTATGACCTGCTGCCGTCGGCCACCAACCTCTTGAAATTGGGAAAGTCGGATGATGAACAGTGCCCCCTGTGCCAGGGGAGGCAGACACTTGAACACGTGCTCTCATCGTGTAAGGTGTCATTAGGGCAAGGGCGATACGCTTGGGGTCATAACAAAGTGCTAAATGAGCTTGCTGTGACAATAGATCTGGCAAGGATGAAGGCGAATAGCAAACCCAGGCCGAGCACCGCAAATACTCGTACATACTTTCTGAGGGCAGGAAAGTCAGCACACCCCAAACCGAGTAAACCTGGTAACAGTTTACCATCTCTTCTTGACTGTGCAAACGACTGGGAGATGGCGGTAGACCTACCTGGACGAGGGGCATATCCAGAGAGTATCAGAAAATCGCGGAGACGGCCGGATATAGTGCTTCATTCTTCAGCAACGCTTCAGGTCATACTGATTGAACTGCCCGTGCCATTTGAATCCAGATTAGACGATTAACATTCGTTCAAAGCGGCCAAGTATAGTGATCTGGCCGTCGATCTGAGACACGATGGGTTCACTGCAAGGTCATGGCTGTTGAAGTGGGCGCAAGAGGGCTTGTGGCTGCATCAGTGTATGATTTATTGAAACGGTTGGGGCTGAAGGGACAGTCGAGAACAAGGGCACTGAAGAGGCTTAGTGAAACTGCCGAAAAGGCATCATGCTGGCTGTGGAACAACCGCAATGGGCAATGGAAATCGTGACAATAAACGCTGCGGTACAGAAAACACCAAAATAAGTCCACAATACGCTGAGTTTTTTGGTGTACTAGTGAAAGAGCTGTGACTGAGGGGCAACAGGCGGCGTATATTATAAGGGGTGTCAGGCACAGAATGCCAGTGGCTAGCGCGCAGTGGCTAGACTCGTCGGCTTCGCGCAGGTGTGTGTCCTTAGTTGTGATGTGCGACGGAACGAACGGAATAATTTGTCTTCTCTTCGTTACTGTCACAATTGCCTCCACGGCTGGCGGAGTTGCGGATTTTAAAGTTGCTACCATAAGTGAAATGGGTTCATTTTCGATACAAGACAACAGGAGGCTGAGACGCTTGGGAGTCATGACCCAAGTTGGCCCGCCCCCCTTAGAGTGTAAAGGAGTAAATCGGGCCGAAACACTTGTCGGACGGGGGGACTTCTTCTGATGATCAGATTGCTTCCTGTTGTATCGCTCTGTAAAGAGTTTCCTATCATCATCATGCTGACTCAGAAGTCAGATGGTCGTTAATTTATGAACAAACTGATAAGTCAATAGGTTAGTCATATATGAACACATTCATAAGTCAACGTGTTAGTAATATATGAACAAACTCATAAGTCAGTACATTTATAAATGAACAAACTCATAGCAAATTCGCAATGAAGTGAGTCGGTAAGCCAATACATTAGTCATATACGAACAATCTCATAAGTCAACAGGTTAGTAATGTATGAACAAACTCATAAATCAACAGGTTAGTAAGATATGACCAAAGTCATAAGTCAACAGGTTAGTAATATATAAACATACTCATGTCAACAGGTAAGTAATTTATGAATAAAGTCATAAGTTTACGAGTTAGTGGTATATGAACAAAGTCATAAGTCAACAGGCTAGTAATATTTGAACAAAGTCATAAATCAACAGGTTAATTTTTTTTTAAATACAATTTTGCCTCGTTTTGACGAGGTCCGTCCTGTTCAACCTAGTCGTTTATATTAGGGCGCATGTCCTAATATAACAGACCTTTAGGTCTGATACGTATCAGTGAGCTAACAGGTTAGTAATATATGAATAAAGTCATAAGTCAACAGATTAGTGATATATAAACAAACTCATGTCAACAGGTAAGTAATATATGAATTAAGTCATAAGTCTACGTGTTAGTAATATATGAACAAAGTCATATGTCTACGTGTTAGTAATATATAAACAAAGTCATAAGTCTACGTGTTAGTAATATATGAACAAAGTCATAAGTCTACGTGTTAGTAATATATAAACAAAGTCATAAGTCTACGTGGTAGTAATATATGAACAAAGCCATAAGTCTACGCGTTAGTAAAATATAAACAAAGTCATAAGTCTACTTGTTAGTAATATATGAATAAAGTCATAAATCTACTTGTTAGTAAAATATAAAGTCATAAGTCTACGTGTTAGTAATATATAGTCATAAGTCTACGTGTTAGTAATATATAAACAAAGTCATAAGTCTACAGGTTAGTAATATATGAGCACACACATAAGAAACATTGAGAATAATTTATTAATTATTTTCGTCAAAACTAAAACGATCGTGTCAATAATAACTACTATCAAATCATCATTCCATTGAGAAGAATCCACTGATAAAAGATAAGCTTGGTTTAAACTGAAAAATCTACGTTTCTGTAGGGTACCAACAGACATACATTTTAAAAAAATAGATTAGATGAAAGAACTCATAAATTAACGTGTTAGTAATTTACGAACAAGCTCATAAGTCAAAAGATTAGTAATAAATGAACAAACTCATGAGTCAATGAGTTTGTGGCGATGAGCACATTCGGAAGCCACACCGTTGGTCAACGGGTTAGTGGCGCATAAACTTAACATTATGAATTAGTGATGTCTGAACTAACAAATACAGGTCAATAAATTGTTAAAGTATGAACAAACTCCGCAGTTAACAAGTCAGGGACTTATTAACTAACTCAGAAGTCAATTTGTTAGTGAAATAAGTCAGTGAGTGATGTATGGCCAAGTTCTGAAATCAGATAATTTAGTGACATAAAATATAAAAAACAAAAGTGACTGACAGAGTGTATCAGAGAGTACCACCAAGACAAGAGACAAAAGCCGTTGGAGATCTATTGCGGCTAACTGTCGGTGTTAAGATGATAATAATAATAATAAAATTAATAATAATAATTTCAGTTGTGAAGATAAAGATCTGAATAACTATCCTGTTGATCAGTTTCCAGCGATCTGCTATGATATTGCCTTTTATACAAAGACTTCACTTTCGAATATGTTTACAAAATTGTTTCGCAAGTAATTTACCATTGTGGCTTTGTCGAAATAGAATATAAATTATTTCTAGAAAGTCCGCAAAAAATTCACTTTGCGGGACAACTGTCTCTTAAAACTAAATTTCTTGACAACATTCTTGTTTACCCAGACATCTTTTGGAAGGAAAAACAACAACCAATTATAACTTCTATTGTTATATCTATTTTATTATCGCTAGAAACAGGTCGAAGATGAATAACCAATAATTAAAACAAAAATAGCTTTCTATTTTGAGATTGTGCGCGGCGGAATCTTCGGTTTCCCAGATTTTTTTTAAAAATCCATTAACAGGTAAAATTTAAGAAATACCCATATGCAACGCTGCCGCTTGGTTAGTGGATGCCAAAGTGTGATTGTCTATATGTACTCGCAATTTTCCCATACTAGCAGCATATGAATTAATATCGTGTAACATTAAACTGTCAAAACAAAGTCGAGGACAATGGTAAATAACATTTAAGAACATTTTCGACTCCATATAGTTCAGGTTGGGAGGGGAATGATAGGTATCTAAGGAGACAAGGACAAACTATAACTACTGCTCAATCAAGCATGACGTCAGAGGCTATTACTATAATCAAAACAGTAAGTATGTATGTAAGTATGTATGTAAGTATGTATGTAAGTATGTATGTAAGTATGTATGTAAGTATGTCTGAGGCAAGCAGCATTATCGAGTAAAACTAATTGCTGCAGAAAATATTGCTTCAAGAACACAGGAATACTACTTTGCTAACCTCCTGCGAGGGAAAATATTGCTTCAAGAATACAGGAATACTACTTTGCTAACCTCCTGCGAGGGGAAATATTGCTTAAAGAACACAGGAATACTACTTTGCTAACCTCCTGCGAGGGAAAATATTGCTTCAGGAACACAGGAATACTACTTTGCTAACCTCCTGAGAGGGAAAATATTGCTTCAAGAACACAGGAATACTACTTTGCTAACCTCCTGCGAGGGAAAATATTGCTTCAAGAACACAGGAATACTACTTTGCTAACCTCCTGCGAGGGAAAATATTGCTTCAAGAACACAGGAATACTACTTTGCTAACCTCCTGCGAGGGAAAATATTGCTTCCAGAACACAGGAATACTACTTTGCTAACCTCCTGCGAGGGAAAATATTGCTTCCAGAACACAGGAATACTACTTTGCTAACCTCCTGAGAGGGAAAATATTGCTTCAAGAACACAGGAATACAACTTTGCTAACCTCCTGCGAGGGAAAATATTGCTTCAAGAACACATGAATACTACTTTGCTAACCTCCTGCGAGGAACCAGCAGTGGTGGCGTCATGCTACATAAGGAATGAAAAAAGGAAATAACATTGTTTCTCTCGTTGGTGAAGCTGGCGAGTCCTTTTTAGGGCGAGTCCTTTTCAGGGCTTCAGGCTAGCAGATGGATAATGTTAGCCCTTTTCATGGCTTAGTATCTATCATCGCTGGACGGGCTAGCAATCTGTTTAGATTTGTTTAAGAATTCACTACAACCAGTGTTCGCTGAACACTGAGAAAGTACGGGCAGCGTTGGCGTACCGACTCTCTAACCGCCGACATCTCAAGGACGGCGAGAGCTCTGCGGTGAGCAATTCCAACATTCTGATTTCCATTACGGAGCTTTTAATAACACGAAGGGTTTTATGTTTGAACCCTGAAGATAAATTGAAGAACGATCCCAATAACAGTCGGCAAGAATCTGGAACCACTAGCGACACGCCATGACAGATGCGTGTCGAAGTTCAGCCAAATCTTGTCACGAATAAAAAGCACGTTTCACTAGCTTTGCCCAACTTCAAATGTAATTATCTGATTAACCGTCGAACGTATTAATGCCATTTTTTGCATACGATGTTATATTGGGTTAGACCCAACAAATATATACTTTATATCTGTGCATCTTGTCCAGTTCCCATAAACGGATGAAATCCTTTGATCTTTGTCGGCATACTAATTACTGTGTATCGAGAAAAGAAATTTTACCACTTCAGTCACAGATTCTGTGAATTGAATAGGCATAGGCGTGTCTACTATTACTATAATGTGGCCATCACGTTTGCATATGGATACCTGTTGAAGATGATTTCTTAAATGATCAGCATGGGAGATACTCGTGACATTGTTTGTCATTGACATTTAGTGCGCTATCAAACTGGACCTTCATTGATCTAATTATTTCAATAGGTATCACCTCTTTGCGGTTCATAAATATCATAATGGAACGTTGCTCCTCTAATGTGCTTGTAAATAACGGTAAGGTCATCTTTAAAGAAGTTAAACTTCATCCGAATCATAATCAGATGTCTCTGAGAAATTGATAATCAATCTCGGCTGAATGAAAGACAAACCATCATTCTTCCAATATTCCCCTTCCTCTTGTAACACATGGTTCTCACATTTCTTCCAATAATCCCTGGCTATATTGGAGATGGCGGCTTTTGTAAATATTTCAACATCTTTTAATTTGAACGTTCTATTTTCTGTTGCTACCTGTTCCTTAATTTTAGCCCAGACTAATTCTATTGGGTTTAAGTGAGAATGGTAAGGAGGCAATCTTAAACATCTGTGACCATGTTCATGGATTGCCTTGTCTATGAGAAATATCTTTGTATGCTGTGTCTTTTTTACAATTCCAATTAATTCAGGCTTCAGGGACATTTCGTTGAATGGAATGTCGTTTTTGGTCAGCCAAATCTTTATTACATCTTTAGTACTTGATGAATTAGGAACTTTATCTTCTGGTGCCACAACGTTGTGATATGAAGCATTGTCCATTATCAAACACGACGGTCTATCCAAGGAAGGAAGTACATGATTCACAATCCAGTCTTGAAATATCTTGCCATTCATCTCTGTATGATAATCCCTATTATCTGTGGATTTTGAAACACATGTGAGTTCAGTATTATTTAGAAGCCCATGATGGCTGCTTCCTGCATGTGCAATTACTATAGCACGTTTCACTAGCTTCGCCCAACTTCAAAATGCTATATCTCAGCGAATATATAACGCATATAAGTGAAATTTTGTGTGTGAATTTGAAATGGTATAGACCCTATGAATTAAAATTTTTCATTAAAATGTAGCCATTGGTTTCAATTTTCGTTTCTTTGCGATATAATATCAAAAGTCTACTTGCCAACACACATCACACACACACATTTTGAAATGTATACAGTAAATTATACGACCTCATTTGCACATGAATGGTTTATCATACAAATGACATGATTTTAGCGTGAAATTGCACTTCTTGAACATAAAACTGAAGTGGTAAAATTTCTTTTCTCGATACACAATAATTAGTATGCCGACAAAGATCAAAGGATTTCATTCGTTTATGGTAACTGGACAAGATGCACAGATATAAAGTATATATTTGTTGGGTGTAACCCAATGTAACATCGTATGCAAAAAATGGCAATAATACGTTCGACGGTTAATCAGATAATTACATTTGTTTGAGGGCAAAGCTAGTGAGTGATACGTGCTATAGTCGCTGTCCTTTGCTGCTTGGTAGTAGTCTCTTATTTGTCCCATCAGATGATTGCCATTCTCGTTTATTACTGTGGTGCGCATTGATCCAAGTTTCATCTAAATACACAAAATTATAACAATCTCTTCTCATTTCTCTGACCTCGCGTAAATATTTGCTTCTCATTGCAACTATATGAGGCTTCTCACAAATAAGGTTTCTACCACCAACATATTTTCTAAAATTGAATCCCAAACTCCTAATAGTGCTCCATGGCGTAGATTTGGAAATATCAATGTCATTATTATTTCTTAACCAAATTTTCAATTTCCTTAAAGTCACTGCCTCATTATTGAGAAACATATTGCAAATTTCTCTGCGGATCAATTCTCTGTCAAAATTATCCACCACTCTTGGCCTATTTTTCGTGTGTAAAACACTGGAATTACAAATTTCAGATGTCGCTATCCAGCGGTGCAATGATCGTTTGCTTATCCCCAAGGCATGAATAGTCCTCTTTTGTGGGTTTGAAATAGAATGATATAGTTTTCCTCGAGTAGCTTCATTGCAGAAATACTTAAAATCCTATTTGTGATTTGCTGTAATGTCATAAAATGTACTCGCAGACTCATTTTTCCTACTTAGCCACACAATACTTTTTGTAGACACGCCACTGATTGACAATGTGTGCGTAAAACCGGAAATAAACTGTTTTATGTTCAAGAAGTGCATTTTCACGCAATTTCACGCAAAAATCATGCCAATTGCTTGATAAACCAAAAATGTGCAAATGAGGTCGTATAATTTACTGTAGACATTTCAATATGTGTGTGTGTGATGTGTGCTGGCAAGTAGGATTTTATATTATATCGCAAAGAAACAAAAATTGAAACCACTGGCCGCATTTTAATGAAAAATTTAATTTATAGGGTCTATACCATTTCAAATTCACACACAAAATTTCGCTTATATGCGTTATATATTCGCTGAGATATAGCATTTTGAAGTTGGGCAAAGCTAGTGAAACGTGCTATAACAGTCCTTTTCAGGGCTTTTTCATGCTAGCTGATAGATGATAGTAGTCCTTTTCAGGTCTTAGAATTTATCAACACATCGCTTCAGTTAACAGAGTTCACTTATTTTTTATTGCCAATTTGCGCTCTGATATAACCAAATAGGTTGAAAGGAACACGCCTCGCCACAACAAGGCAAAACCCACAAACTAAAAATTTAAAAAAATAAAACAGTGAATGAATGAAAACACTGTCGACATAAAATGTAAACACAGAATTACCAGACTGAACAGGCGGCCATGAAACTTTATCTTAATACTAAGATAGACATACAGGCACCACTTTATGTATCAGTTTGATTTTTCTCCCAGAGGTTACAACGGTCAGAGCGGGGAAAGGGTGTATTATTAATTTAAGGATAGGCGCACGTGCACACATCTGCGTCACGAGGCACTAATGGCCCTGATAGAAAACAGAATATCAGACCTGACAATCTGTGTCAACGTAAAAGATTCGAGCGTAATTAAGTCAGAGATACTGGAGAATTAAGTCAGAGATGTCTTTTCTGTAGAAATGAGTCTGATATGCAGGCATAATTAAATGACAGATAAGTACAAAAATAAATTAGATATGAACAGAAATAAATGAGAGATATGTACATAATTACGTCCAAGATATGTACAGAAATAAATGAGAGATAAGTACAGAAATAAATGAGAGATATGTACAGAAATAAATGAGATATTAACATAATTACGTCAGTGATGTGTGCAGTAGTATGTGACATTTAATGTACTACATTAAGTGAGAAGTAAGCCAAAAAATTTTTTAATAATTTGTAAAATTAAACAATGTTAATTGAATATTCAATTTTTAGCAATGTTTATGATTTTTGCTTAAAAGCGAGAGCATTCGTTATGTTAGAGGTTAGTGATATGGAATTTGACAATTAAGGACAATAATAATAAATTGTTTGATTGGAACTTTTCTGTACTTTAATTATATCTTCAGGACATTGTTGCCTTATCACAAGTAAATGGACATTGCTCGTCTCTCTCTCACTCTGTGTGCATGTGCGCGCCACGAAACACAATAGTTTCCACTTTTCCTTGAATTCTCATAATATGTCCTTATAGGCTTGTTCATTGTAATGTATGTAGTCTTCCACTACTGTTGTTGTAGTTCATTCATTCTTTAACCTTGAGCTCCCTGTGAAAAGACTCCCTTTTATTTTTGTTTAATGCTATCAGCTGGTTTCCATCACGTGTATTCTACCTTACGCTTGTGTCTTTCCCTCACATCCAGTAAACAGCTTTACTAATCCCTATAATTCTTCTTCTGTGTAATCCCATTCATTGTGAGACCACGTGATATTTTTCTTGAAAATAATTAACAGATAGTTACTTATCTTTCTGGACACCATATTCGTCCCCAAGTCTGTGTTTACGAGCAGTATGACGAATGGTGGGCGAGGGCCCAAGAGAAATGAGCAAAACAAAACCAAAAAACTCTGTTATCGTCTGCTAACCGTTTACTCCCACGGGGTTTTCCCAACACAGCTGTATTCCACTCTAGAGCTGGTCTTGATACATTAAACGATTACCCTGCCAAAAGAGAGGATCCCATAAAGACTTCCAAAGTGATTGACTACTGGCTACGACATTTGGAAAATGTCCCGGCCTGTGATGGAAAAAGCTTAGCCCCTCTTCTACATTCTCTTAATCCTAAGCGTGTCTCCGTATAAAAAAAGGTCAGAGGTGAAGGGTTAAACTGTGGGTCGCTCTGTGGATAAGGTGAGTTTATCCGATAGCTAATATGAAGAATGTTCGTAAATTACGAACCAGATATTAACTATTGATGTCACAACATATAATCGAGAACATACTGTAATCCATGACGCACCGAGCAGTTAACAACCTGTAATCCATGACACACCGAGCAGTTAACAGCCTGTAACCCATGACACACCGAGCTGGAAACAACCTGTAACCCATGACACACCGAGCAGTTAACAACACTGTAATCAATGACACACCGAGCAGTTAACAACCTGTAATCCATGACACACTGAGCAGTTAACAGCCTCTAACCCATGAAACACCGAGCAGTTAACAACCTGTATCGCATGACACACCAAGCAGTTAACAACCTGTAACCCATGACACACCGAGCAGTTAACAACCTGTAACCCCTGACACACCGAGAAGTTAACAACCTGTAACCCATGACACACCGAGCAGTTAACAGCCTGTAACCCATGACATGCCGAGCAGTTAACAGCCTGTAACCCCTGACACACCGAGCAGTTAACAGCCTGTAACCCATGACATACCGAGCAGTTAACAGCCTGTAACCCCTGACACACCGAGCAGTTAACAAACTGTAACCCCTGACACACCGAGCAGTTAACAACCTGTAATCTATGACACACCGAGCAGTTAACAGCCTGTAACCCATGACACACAGGGCAGCTAACAACCTGTAACCCATGAGACACCGAGCAGTTAACAGCCTGTAACCCATGACACACCGAGCAGTTAACAGCCTGTAACCCATGACACACCGTGCAGTTAACAACCTGTAATCTATGACACACCGAGCAGTTACAACCTGTAACCAATGACACACAGGGCAGTTAACAACCTGTAACCCATGACACACCGAGCAGTTAACAGCCTGTAACCCATGACACACCGAGCAGTTAGCGACCTGTAATCCATGACACACCGAGCAGTTAACAACCTGTAACCCATGACACACCGAGCAGTTAACAACCATTAACCCATGACACACCGAGCAGTTAACAGCCTGTAACCCATGACACACCGAGCAGTTAACAACCTGTAATCTATGACACACCGAGCAGTTACAACCTGTAACCAATGACACACAGGGCAGTTAACAACCTGTAACCCATGACACACCGAGCAGTTAACAGCCTGTAACCCATGACACACCGAGCAGTTAACGACCTGTAATCCATGACACACCGAGCAGTTAACAACCTGTAACCCATGACACACCGAGCAGTTAACAACCATTAACCCATGACACACCGAGCAGTTAACAACCTGTAACCCATGACACACCGAGCAGTTAACAACTTGTAATCCATGACACACCGAGCAGTTAACAACCTGTAACCCATGACACACCGAGCAGTTAACAGCCTGTAATCCATGACACACCGAGCAGTTAACAGCCTGTAATACATGACACACCGAGCAGTTAACAGCCTGTAATCCATGGCACACCGATCAGTTAACAACCTGTAATCCATGACACACCGAGCAGTTAACAACCTGTAATCCATGACACACCGAGCAGTTAACAACCTGTAACCCATGACACACACAGCAGTTAACAACCTGTAACTAATGACACACCGAGCAGTTAACAACACTTTCTGTTATCCATAATCATCATCATCTTTCAGCTTCCCAAGGAGCATAGGCCTTCAACTAATGCGTGCCAAGTCTTCCAGTCACGTGCTTTCAGCTCAAGGTCTTTCTATGTCTTCTTCATTTTCTTCATGTCTGCCTGGTTTACAAACACTCTAGTCCAGCGTCAGGCAGTGCAAGAGCTTTGAGGATCTACTTAGCAAACCCTGGTTTACAAACACTCTAGTCCAGCGTCAGGCAGTGCAAGAGCTTTGAGGATCTACTTAGCAAACCCTGGTTTACAAACACTCTAGTCCAGCGGCAGGCAGTACAAGAGCTTTGAGGATCTACTTAGCAAACCCTGGTTTACAAACACTCTAGTCCAGCGGCAGGTAGTGCAAGAGCTTTGAGGATCTACTTAGCAAACCCTGGTTTACAAACACTCTAGTCCAGCGGCAGGCAGTACAAGAGCTGTGAGGATCTACTTAGCAAACCCTGGTTTACAAACACTCTAGTCCAGCGGCAGGCAGTAGAAGAGCTGTGAGAATCTACTTAGCAAACCCTGGTTTACAAACACTCTAGTCCAGCGGCAGGCAGTACAAGAGCTGTGAGGATCTACTTAGCAAACCCTGGTTTACAAACACTCTAGTCCAGCGGCAGGCAGTACAAGAGCTGTGAGGATCTACTTAGCAAACCCTGGTTTACAAACACTCTAGTCCAGCGGCAGGTAGTGCAAGAGCTGTGAGGATCTACTTAGCAAACCCTGGTTTACAAACACTCTAGTCCAGCGGCAGGCAGTACAAGAGCTTTGAGGATCTACTTAGCAAACCCTGATTTACAAACACTCTAGTCCAGCGGCAGGTAGTACAAGAGCTGTGAGGATCTACTTAGCTAACCCTGGTTTACAAACACTCTAGTCCAGCGGCAGGCAGTTTAAGAGCTGTGAGGATCTACTTAGCAAACCCTGGTTTACAAACACTCTAGTCCAGCGGCAGGCAGTACAAGAGCTGTGAGGATCTCTTTAGCAAACCCTGGTTTACAAACACTCTAGTCCAGCGGCGGCAGTACAATAGCTGTGAGGATCTACTTAGCAAACCCTGGTTTACAAACACTCTAGTCCAGCGACAGGCAGTACAAGAGCTTTGAGGATCCACTTAGCAAACCCTGGTTTACAAACACTCTAGTCCAGCGACAGGCAGTACAAGAGCTTTGAGGATCTACTTAGCAAACCCTGGTTTACAAACACTCTAGTCCAGCGGCAGGCAGTACAAGAGCTGTGAGGATCTACTTAGCAAACCCTGGTTTACAAACACTCTAGTCCAGCGACAGGCAGTACAAGAGCTGTGAGGATCTACTTAGCAAACCCTGGTTTACAAACACTCTAGTCCAGCGACAGGTAGTGCAAGAGCTGTGAGGATCTACTTAGCAAACCCTGGTTTACAAACACTCTAGTCCAGCGGCACGTAGTGCAAGAGCTGTGAGGATCTACTTAGCAAACCCTGGTTTACAAACACTCTAGTCCAGCGGCACGTAGTGCAAGAGCTTTGTGGATCTACTTAGCAAACCCTGGTTTACAAACACTCTAGTCCAGCGGCAGGTAGTGCAAGAGCTTTGAGGATTTACTTAGCAAACCCTGGTTTACAGACACACTAGTCCAGCGACAGGTAGTGCAAGAGCTTTGAGGATCTACTTAGCAAACCCTGGTTTACAAACACTCTAGTCCAGCGACAGGCAGTACAAGAGCTGTGAGGATCTACTTAGCAAACCCTGGTTTACAAACACTCTAGTCCAGCGACAGGTAGTGCAAGAGCTTTGAGGATCTACTTAGCAAACCCTGGTTTACAAACACTCTAGTCCAGCGGCAGGTAGTGCAAGAGCTTTGAGGATCTACTTAGCAAACCCTGGTTTACAAACACTCTAGTCCAGCGACAGGTAGTGCAAGAGCTTTGAGGATCTACTTAGCAAACCCTGGTTTACAAACACTCTAGTCCAGCGACAGGTAGTGCAAGAGCTTTGAGGATCTACTTAGCAAACCCTGATTTACAAACACTCTAGTCCAGCGACAGGTAGTGCAAGAGCTGTGAGGATCTACTTAGCAAACTCTGGTTTATAAACACTCTAGTCCAGCGGCAGGTAGTGCAAGAGCTTTGAGGATCTACTTAGCAAACCCTGGTTTACAAACACTTTAGTCCAGCGACAGGTAGTGCAAGAGCTGTGAGGATCTACTTAGCAAATCCTGAGATCTACTTTGATAAAATTATATCTGTTTCATGTTTCAAAGTATCTTAAATTTGGAAAAAGTACATCATATACTCGTACAATGCAGTTCGCTTAAGTTGATTTTCGCTTAACTCGAAGCAGTTTTGCAGGTCCCAGTCAAATATCTTCTTTGGCATTGTTACACAACTCCGGTTATGAGGGCATCTGTTAAATAGAATTGTCGGATAAGTCGATGTAATTTTTCAGCCCCAACTCAAAGTTGGTCTAGCTTAAGCTGAAGTTCTGTCTTTACCCCAGTAAAAAGATCAGACTGTAAATGTACGATCGCGGTAATTTTTTGACAAAAGAGGCGATATATTGCTGTCGCATGAAAATTTAATAAACAGTAGGT
This sequence comes from Oreohelix idahoensis, assembly GCA_024509875.1. Taxonomy (NCBI): domain Eukaryota; kingdom Metazoa; phylum Mollusca; class Gastropoda; order Stylommatophora; family Oreohelicidae; genus Oreohelix; species Oreohelix idahoensis. Next base: position 161,288 of record JAMPIV010012388.1, read on the forward strand.
AAAGCTTGACAGCTGTATAGGCGTGAGGGACAATAGTGCACACGGACGTGTGATAGTGATGTGCAAGTGAGATGAACAGAAGGCGCAGGCTGAGTCCGTGAGTGCTTCACTAAGAAAACCACACACACAGCTCTCCTTGTTTTCTCTGGCGACAATATTACTCTTGTGCACACACTGTGTCACTCACAGATAGTAGGGTACAGAAGTAAAGTTAGATTGACGATTTGGTAGTCTGAACTGAACGAACAATCCTATCTGAGTCTAACTCAATCTATTTCAATCAATAAAGATTTTACAGCACACAATAAAAAAAAAATAAAGATTATCACGAGAAAACAAACTCACAACAATTTGATGATTTTAAAGAAGAAAACAATATTACACAAATAGTGAAAAAAAAGGATTATGAATGAATTGTGTTAGTAAAGTTCCCGGCAGACCTGATAGGCTTTTGCTGGAAAATATGTGAAATACTGTTTGTGCGAAAATGAATGTTTGTTCCTTTGGTGTGAATGTTGGCAACAACTTATATCTTGTTGTTCTCTTGGAAAAAAATATAACGTAATCCAATGCTTTGAAATTAACTTCACTGTTCGAATAAGGTATCCACAAAGGGCACAGAATCTGAACACGATTTTATGAATCCAAGATTGGTGTAACGTATCCACAATTGATGGAGATATCAACAGATAACGAATTTGCTTCCAAAGGTGAGGTGGATGGTTATAACGGGTGGAGTATGGTACGGGTGATGGTTGGTAAGGGTGATGTCTGGTGTTGAGAATCTTTGAAGTAGTTGACGTAATTGAAGGGAATTATTGTTACTGGTGAACGAGGACTATATGGCCACTGGAAGGGCTAGGTAACCTCTTTTCAGCAATAAGAGAAAAGACTTGCACTGCATAAATCTGTTAGACAAAACAAAAATACATGTGTAACTACTCTTCTGCTGCAACATGCAGATTACTACAGAAACAATTTAAGCAGTGTCCAGCGTAGGCATGTTGGTATCCATGCGTGCGTCTCGTTCCTAAAATAGGCCAGTCCATTCTTAAACATTTCTGTCTGCTGTGAATGAATTAGCTTTCCAGTCCGTGTACATACACAATAACAAGACCGCTGTTTTGCTCCCGTCCCGGTCAGACAAGGTCACATGAGGGTCCTCTAGAGAGTCTTTCTTTGCTTTCTATCGTTAATTCCTTCCATCATTCATAATAATATGCTCATACATTAATGTTACAAACATTGAAAAATAAAATGATCATTAAAATTATGAATGATACAAAAATTGTAATATAACATCGCTTTAAAATACAAGCAGTGAAAATAAATGAATATTTGTAAGCATTTATGATTCATACATGGTAAAAGAAATCCATTTATATACTACACTTAGACTTTCACCATGATAGTAATATATTTCATATCTATATATTTGAGCTAATTGTCTATATACTGGAAAAGCAAATACATAACCGCACCGGAATTTATAGTCTGTAAGTTAAACTAGAGGGCACTTTGTTTGTTTAACTCAAGTCTCCCTATGCACAGTTTTACTTTAAAGACTAAGAAGTGCGTCTTTTTCCTTCAGTATGCTATCACCAAGTGAAGTCTAAAACTAGTTTCTTAAAGAAAAAAAGAATTATTTTCGATTTACCCGCTACATTTGTAAAGTTCCCACGATATGCAAAAGTATCGCCGCAAATTATTTTTCATATTGAATGTCACGATTGTATGTGCTGTGGTTCCGAGCTCAAAAGTATTAACACTGAGAAAGAAAACAGGCCATAAATATCTAGAAAGCCGAGTCTGGAAAATCATGTAACAGACATGGACGCTGGGTGACCGAAGCTTCACCTGAGTTAAGGTGGGAAAGGCAAGTGCGTGAGAAACATTTTTTTTCAGAAACTTAGGATAGACAGAAAATAAAGCAATATACAGGATGGACAGAAAATTTCAAATAGGCAAATTATCTTCACTCTGCGACAATTGCTAATAATTGTTTGACGTCGAACGGCAAGCCATGTGAACGACCAGACTCGGGGAAGGGCTGCCGCCTAAAACGTTCTCATCAGGAACAGATTGCTTACTTTGTGAAAGAAATAGTGGCTGTCATATGAAAGTGGACGAAGTAGAAGGACAAGAAGACAAAGACTTCATGACCAGCGGTTATAATCAAAGGCTTCGGAAATTCATCTTGGTTAGGCACAGTAACTATTACTAAGAATGTGTCTGTATCCACAGCTGGACTTGCCCTCGCAGTAAATAACATGCGTGTAGAAACCAGGAACTTAATAAATTGTTTGTAAACGTTAAAGGCATCTCCGTGGCAGATACTGCCGTAAAAATAAAATAGAGTTGAAGCTTTAGAATTTCACTTATACTATATCTAATAGTGCAAAACCAGAACAGATATCGAGTTCTCAGTGCACTTATGTAACTTTTTTCCCTGCCGAACGATCTGTTACATGCATTTCCATGTACAGAGCTGTGGAAAATTCAAACTAAATGGTATTTTACCGACTTTTAAATTCCCTTCTCAAGTAATGATCGCCTTCATATCTTAGGCAAGTCATTAATTATTCAAGTGAATTTTAGTAAATTAGTTCATGGTTTTTTCCCCTTGGGAACGCAGAATAAAAAATCTTTCTAGAAACATCAAAGTTTTAGTGACGACAGGAGGAGGCTACTCTGAAATTTTCCTTGCTAGAAAATGTTTTTTTTTCTTTTCGTTCTCCGTCGTCTAAAGATCTACTACATCATTGACTAAGATCTATCTATAGATCTCTATCGACCGATTGCCGACCCCTGCTCTCGCTGATGCACGGTAAGCCAGTGCCTTATCAAATTTTAGAGGTTAAATAAACCAATCAGAATGAATGGGCGACAATTACCGGTCAGACGTTGTACTCATTACCTTTTCTTGGTAGGGCTACGTCTTTCCACTAGTTCACGTCATTCCTTCATGTACTCAGTTCAAGCACTTACCGTGTATTCTTTACTGTTTTAAGTTGCCTCTTCTTGTGTACTTCCGTCACCCTATATTTCTCTTACTCTGGTTATGCCAGACTAAGAATTGCTCTGTAATGCTACCAACGGGTTTTGACATATTTTGTAGGTGGATAATATTATTTGCGTGCAAGTATAATCATTTCCATATTCCAAGCTTTTAAAGTCGGCAAAAAATTGTTTCGACTTCGACTCCTGCAATTTTAAAAGTCCAACTCTGACTTCCGACTTCGATTTCCGACTGACTACAGTTTTTTACTAGTCATATGGCAAAACATTAAGAGTCAAAAAATTTTTACCGACTCAGGCTACAATAAACAACGACCGACTCAGGTTACACTAAACAACGAACGACTCCACCACTCCGACTCCCTACTCCACAGCCCTGACATTTTCTCGCCGTTTTTGGAGGGGAAAAAAACAGGTTAGGGCTGGTAAAATCATTCTAGAGAAAGAGTTTGGTGTAAACATACACGCTGAGAGAGTATTCCACGTGGGCACTGACATATATGACAAAGAACTGGAATGAACTATAGAAGAGAAATGTCAAGAAAGCTAAGGGGGTAGAGGGAATAAAGGCAGAGGAAAAGTACAGAGCGAAACCTGCGTGTGCATGATTGTTGGGGGTCCGAGAGAGTATAGTGTACATAAAGTGAGGTGTGCAAGAAAGTTGGTTTCGTAAGAAATCTGGGTGTACAGGAGAAGAGGCCCTGCAATAAATCTGAGTGTGCAAGAAAATAGGCTATTACAGAAATCTGAGGCACGAAGTGGAGCTATATAAGAAATTTGAGTGTGGAAGAAAATGTACTTTTCAAGAAATTAGTGTGTGCAGTGAAATGGGCTATACAAGAAATATAAGTGTGCCATAAAGTGAGCTATACAAGAAATTTGAATGTGCAAGAAAGTGAGCTATACTAGAAATTTGAATGTGCAAGAAAGTGAGCGATGCAAAAGTTTATAATTTTACTTAGTGTTCATTACGGAGCTTTGGGCCACCATGCTCTTGCAGCAGAGACAAGAAATACTGGTGTGCTAAAAAAAACTGCACATGCAAGAAATTTGGACGTGAAAGCATCTGAGATGGTCAAGAATTTTTGAAGCGAGGAAAGGAGAAAGAGAAAACAAGGTTAAGGTCAGATCGAATAGGTAACGTAAAAATACATCTTTTTAAACGACTTTTTAATTTAAAATTTACTGCAAATAGCAGTAGAAATTAGAAAATGACATTATAAAAAGCATTTATATGCAAGGGTCTGAAAACAAATGTATCGACAAAAGGCGATCTCCCCTGGTGTCTCAGTTTGTTGGAAAATAAAGAGATTTATTTCCGAACAATCTGGACAACATAAATAGATTATCAGGGAGATCTACATTTATACTTACCTTTTATAAAATGTCTTAAATATTAATTTCTAATTTTCGTGAGCTTTAAAGCAAATATTTATATTCAAACAAAATAATAATAATTTTTTTTTAAGTTCGAAATAGAAGATTTGAAAGTGCCCCAGCTGTGTGCTAGAAAACACCGTTGCCACCGTTCTAGCAATTATTAATATTTATTCGCTAAATTATGTTATGTGTTTTTATTGATACGATGTAGAGTTTTATTTTGAAGTTCTTTCCCTTCGATACACGCCCCCAAAGAGGGCGTAATGTGATGTTTTAGACAGACAAACAAAACAGAGACCATAAATAAATAATATACAGAAAGTTCATTTATATTTGAATATACGCCCTAACATAACCGGTTGACCTGGTATCCAGGTTAATGTGGCATCATTATCATCATTTTCGAAACCTATACCAAGTTGTCACGTGCACGTTGGTTTATCATCCAATTTGTTTTACATCATGAGGCTGCTAACCCCAGGCACAACAAAATATTGGTCGCCTGGTACGACATGCATGAAGGTACAGTAGTCCTGTTCTTTCTGTGTCTCTTCAGAGATCCTCGAGATGTGCACGTGTAGTTTGCCTCGATATAAATATATAAATATGATAAAACTTGAAAGAAAGAAAGAAAGAAAGAATCCAGAAACGATCGGTTAACTAAAAGCAAAAATATTTTCAAATAAATAAAAAAAAGTGCAAATTTGTATTCCCCAGGAAGAGATACCTGCTTCAACATTCACGCGACTGTACATAAGTTTAAGCTGCCAGAAACGTGACCTGGCATTTGAGCCGTCTGCTCAGAAACACTGCAGATTCTGAGCTGATGATCTGACGAAAGAGAGTGGATAAGAGAAAGGTTAAAAAGTTCAGATAATAAGAGAATTAGAGATTAACACAGATTCAGAGGGTTAAAGAGTTTGACAAAGAGATTAAAACACAGACAAGTTAATAGACAAGCGAGATACACTGACACAGAAAAGCGCGTGAATAGAAAGATAAAAAGCCGAAATTATGAACACATATACAGGCAGGTAAACAGGCAAACATAGACAAAGGAATAAGCAAAGACATAAACATAGAGAGGGAAACACGAGGCCTGTGAACAGTAAATAATAACAAAAATGGCAGGCACTAGTAAGAAAAAAGTAGATCAAAGACAACAAAGAAGTAACAAGTGATAGGCTCACCGGGTACTGAAGCTTAGGACCATCCTGGCTGCGGGAACAAATCGTGAAAGGACACACAACCAATAGGGGCGCTGTGTTAGGCTGATGGATGGACATACATACAGGCAGGCAGATAGATAGATAGATAGATAGATAGATAGATAGATAGATAGATAGATAGATAGATAGATAGACAGACAGACAGACAGACAGACAGACAGACAGACAGACAGACAGACAGACAGATAGATAGATAGACAGATAGATAGACAGACAGAACGAACGAACGAACTAACTAACTTTATTTTCAAAGGGTTAAGAGTTGGGCATGTAGGCCCGTCTGACATTTTGCCCTTCCTCATTCTCTCTCATCATGTATACTGTATCCTTTCATCCCCCCATTTACTACAAGCATTATTTAGGCATTTATCATTAAAAAGTAATATAACATCATACATTTGCAATAATCATCATAATAAAAGTATGTTTTTAAAACAGATAGACAGATAGATAGGTAGGTAAGTAGATAGATAGATAGATAGATAGATAGATAGATAGATAGATAGATAGATAGATAGATAGATAGGTAGGTAGGTAGGTAGGTAGGTAGGTAGGTAGGTAGGTAGGTAGGTAGGTAGGTAGGTAGGTAGGTAGGTAGGTAGGTAGGTAGGTAGGTAGGTAGGTAGGTAGGTAGGTAGGTAGGTAGGTAGGTAGGTAGGTAGGTAGGTAGGTAGGTAGGTAGGTAGGTAGGTAGGTAGGTAGGTAGGTAGGTAGGTAGGTAGGTAGGTAGGTAGGTAGGTAGGTAGGTAGGTAGGTAGGTAGGTAGGTAGGTAGGTAGGTAGGTAGGTAGGTAGGTAGGTAGGTAGGTAGGTAGGTAGGTAGGTAGGTAGGTAGGTAGGTAGGTAGGTAGGTAGGTAGGTAGGTAGGTAGGTAGGTAGATAGATAGATAGATAGATAGATAGATAGATAGATAGATAGATAGATAGATAGATAGATAGATAGATAGATAGATAGATAGATAGATAGATAGATTAGACTAGACTAGACTAGACTAGACTAGACTAGACTAGACTAGACTAGACTAGACTAGACTAGACTAGACTAGACTAGACTAGACTAGACTAGACTAGACTAGACAGACAGACAGACAGACAGACAGACAGACAGACAGACAGACAGACAGACAGACAGACAGACAGACAGACAGACAGACAGACAGACAGACAGACAGACAGACAGACAGACAGACAGACAGACAGATAGATAGATAGATAGATAGATAGATAGATAGACAACGTATTAAGTTACATTCATTAGTTTAGAAGCAACAAAACAAAGACATAAATATAAACCTAACTGAAGAAAAAAAAACGCAGACATAAAAAAACAACCCTATCTCCAATAATAAATCATTCGTTTTTTCTTCTTTCTCAACCGACCACGGAGTAATTCTGTTATCGGAAACCGTGCCAGCATTACCCTAACGGAAAGGTATCGCAATATGGCGTCGTTCACATACGGAACTGGCAATTAATAAAGTTATTCCATAATGTATCGATTGATTACCATTCACAGACTTCTGAGGTGGGCGTAACCTATTTATACATCCTTCGCCTTTTCGTTTCGTAGAATTCTGTCTGTCATTCTTCTTCATATTTTTCTTCTGCTCTTTCTTCGTCTCAGTCATTATCGGCTTCTTCTACCTACTCTGTCTGTATGTTTAATTTGAAAACATTTTTAATATTGTATTACTGCATGTCCAAACCACCTTACACAACTCATCGCACTGCTGTACCAAGAACAACAGGCAGCCGTAAGAATAGAGGGGGAAACATCAGAATGGTTTGAAGTACAGAAAGGAGTAAGACAAGGCTGTACCCTTTCCCCTTACCTGTTTAACATTTATGCCGAGAATATCATGAGAAACGTAAGAGATGACCAAGAACACACAGAGTTTGACTCATTTAACATCGGCGGGTACCAGATCCCAGAAATCAGATATGCTGACGACACAGTCCTCCTATCGACCAACCCAGAAGGACTTGAACAATTAATTCTGTCCACCAAAAAACACAGCGAGGCCCAGAATCTATACCTGAACACCAAGAAGACCAAAATATTGACAACAGACAAAGTAAAGACCAAACCAGAAATTGAAATTGATAACGAAGAACTCGAAAGTGTTAATGAATTCGAATACTTAGGATCAATCATCAACAGCTCTGGTGACTGTGCAGTAGAAATTAAAAGAAGACTTGCAATTGCTTCACATAAACTAATACAGATGAAAAACCTATGGCAAGGCACAAGCAAAGAAACAAAGTTACAACTGATCAGAGCATGTATATTCCCAGTATCAACATACGGCTGCGAGACTTGGACACTCAATAAAACAGTTGCAAAAAAGATTACATCATTCGAAATGAAATGCTACAGAAGGATGTTGAGAATACCCTGGACAGAAAAAAAGACCAACAGAGAAGTACTGCACTCACTAAACGTACAGGAACATTGGCTCCTAAATACCATCGCAATAAGGAAGCTGAAATTTTTCGGTCATATAAAAAGACATAATAGTCTGGAAAAAATAGTGATGGAAGGCATGGTCCCTGGAAAAAGGGGAAGGGGTCGACCTAGACGACGGTGGACCCAGGACATCACAGAGAGTCTGAACTTGCCTTTGGCTGATGCAGGTCGACTTGCCCAGAATCGTGATGCGTTCAGAGCATCTGTAATGGAGACAACGTTCTGGAAAGAATACGTCACATGATGATGATGATGATTACTGCATGGCAGAAATATAACAAGGCAACGATGTCTATTTCTTGTCCTTGATGAAATAAAGATTTCGTTGGCTGTCTTCTCCGTGCCCCTTGATTTCTCCTTCAATATTCAAATCTCTCTGCATACCTGTTATCCTTTTGCCATTTTCTCTGCTTTATTGTTTTATTCAGTTTTTTTTTTTTTATTACCTGTTTCTCCATAGCCTGGAATCTTGGGGGCCGAGACTGTCATGCTACCAGGTTCGCTAATCATCGGATAGCCGATGGTTGAACGGTATCACCTGCGCGTACTGAATAAGAAACCAATATGTATGGAAACGGGGGGAATTATCAGCATGAAACACCTCTAAAGCTTTATAACATGACGGTCCGCAAGAAGAAAACGTCTTAACCATTCCCCAACCCCACTGCCTTATGGGTTAGACTTTGTTAGTCAAAGGCTAGCAGCGATTACCCTACACAAAATGGCGGAAGGTAGTACAAGACCACCGTCTTATTGTTCCATAAATATCCAAACAATTTCAATGTTACATGGATTCAATCCTATGGAAGGATATAAGTAACGGACAATCAGTAAATAAACAAGAAAGTCGCTGGAGATCACAGAGATGTAAATTTACAAAAACATGTTAACAATAAAACAGGTGGCTAAAATGAGTACTGAGGAAGAACTGTATGAGTTCAAGGTGCAGCAGAAGTCTATTACTCACATTAGAAGAAAACAATCCACTTTCTCTGAGCATGTCATGAGAAGAAGTGGAACACAATACGACAGCAGGAAATATTGAAGGAAACAGAGATATTTTCTTCTTCTTTGATCCTCAGTCGCCAACCGTCAAAGCAGTCAGTGGCCATCACGCCTGGTGGCGTCTTGTAGGGCAGCAACAAATTGATCCCACTTTGCTCGGTCGGTGGCCATCCTTCGTACAGTGCCCCAACTCTGGTTCATTCTTTGCAACTGTGACGAAATGGACGACCTCTTCACGATCTTTGGGTCTCTCCGGCAGTATCGGTACATTTGTGGTACTGATTTTATTATGTGCTGTCAATTATCGCACTTTTCTTTCTTTCTTTCTTTATTTTTCTGCTAAAGCAGATATTTGATTTTATCAAATCACTAAGTAGGTGATAACTATCACATTTGCATGGCGCTACTCAGATTTGTTGGTTATAGGCGCGGCAGATTAACACGTACATCAGCCAGCGCTATCGGCTTAATCACCGATAAGACACGGAGTTTGCGTACTCATACGACAGATAACGAAATTACTGTCTGTGTGACACATGTGGGCAGACAAGAGTAATATAATCGTTTCCCGTCACTTGGTTAAAAGTAATCATGAATTTATTACATTTTAGACAATATGAGTCTACAAATGTGTTTGTGAGAGTGTATGCAAGGCATCAGATGTCCATATATGGTACTACGTGACTTTTGCAGGCACGCATCTTATTTCACGTGGCACTATTTTGAAAATATCACACTCTATCTGCATGATTTGATATTATTGGATCTTTCTGATTAGATTCATAACAACAACGCTTTGGAAAATAGGAATATAGCCTGACCATTTCACAGTTTTATTTCACTGTGAATTTTACGCTCACCAAGACAACATCATACCTCGCCAGATTGAAGACTAGATTCATAATTCCTTTTTGTTAACTAGACCTTTTATTGGAGAACCAGATAAGACTTACAAAGCACAGGACATCTCTTTCAAACTTTAATAAGGAAAACCCGGAACTAGGAAACTGAAGAAACATGGAGTCAGAGGGGGTATCTATGGTCAAAATTGAAGATATCCCAGACGCGTGTAAGAGAACGATTCGTCTCTTTTATTCATCTGAGCAAAAAACGTCTGAAGACAAGATTGCCGTAAGTAGTGCATTTTCATTCTGTTTTATTACTAACATGTGAACTAACACACACACACACACACACACACACACACACACACACACATATATATATATATATATATATATATATATATATATATATATATATATATATATATATATATATATATATATATATATATATATATATATATATATATGTCGTGAAACAAGTGTGTGTAAACCCACTTCTTAGTTTAATCATTATGTCAGGATACAATTTGCCCCAACCAATCAACGCACAGTCGCTGAGCCAGAATAAATTACACAAAGTATACGCCAGGAAAAACTTAAGCCCTGTTTTTCGGATGTCGGTTGCGGCCATCTTGTCACCCAATATGGCGGAAAAAAAAACAGAATAAAATTAGGCTGTACGGAGTATGGTACTAAACCGCATTTAGCCAATCAGCTTGCCACGCCGAGAACCAACCAAAAGCTTTCCTTAAGCAGTGGAAGTTACCTCATTTACCTATATATACGGGAGAGATTTTATTCAAAACACGCACCCACCAACACGAAGCTAGATAAGACGACCGACTGAAGAAGAGGAGCTGTCAACCTTGATTTATTGCTTACCTGCGTGCATTGACCTGGCAGACTGCTTCCCTAGTCGAGTCACTGGCCTGTTTAAATCTTAGAGGGTTTTATTCGTGTCATCAAACCTGAGGTCGTATGTCCAGTCAATCCAGCTGCCTGGAACTTCACAGGAGCACAGAGATTGTACCTGAGATACATCTTTAGTCCCCCTCAGTCTTGGGTGGGCTAACGAAACGATCATCAGCGGGTGTTGTGTGCAAGAAATTACGGACAGAACTTTTGAGAGATGAGTACACATTAGTACCATTTCCGTCGGCAATTGTGAGCATTTACGTCTATGAAGAAAACGTGAATTAGCATAGTAAGAGACAAACAGCATAGCTGATAAAGTTTATATATTTAATTAACAGCACAGCTGATACAATTACTATATTTAATTAACAGCACAGCTGATACATTTACTATACTTAATTAACAGCACAGCTGATAAAAATTTGTTTCCTATAATTGGAAAACTTGTTGTAATATATATATATGTAAATCATTTGTAAACTTACAAATCCATTACATTCCATCTTCCAACATCCATCTTTCAGCACAAGAGTAGATAGTGTATATACTAAATAAATAACAGGGAAATTCTATTTGAACGACTTGTCAATTTTTTTATAATTCTTAAGTAAAATCTGTTTCCTTGTTTTTTGTAATATCACAGTTAGTTACACAGCGGGGGTGGCAATTTATGTCTGTCTCCTCTCCACTAATGTTTCGAGATCAGATCATTCACATCCGTAACTAATTTGTGATACCAGTAGTTCTCTCAGACACTGGGACTTCACCATTTTCTGCAGAAATTCTATTTCTGTAATTGTCAGTACTATACTGATCCTAGAGCCAATAAAAACCTTACGCCACACTGGGGGCTCGTTCCTGGGATATTTCTATATACCTTGAGCTATACTTAATCTATTCATCTATCTACTAACTCTGTCTTGTGCCACCCATAGATAACAAAAGAAACAAATTTTTGAAAAAAAGTCTATAATAGGATTTTTTATTGTTTTCTTAGGAGGAGTACCATTTAGTACTCAGTAAATAGTTGATGCTCACAAAGTTGCACGGAAATTATTTGTTCATTTAAATTAATTACGTTTAATTATAATATTTGGATATAGTAAACTTACATACCCTATCTAAGTAACGCCATGGCTGATCTAGTGAAATTCAGAACTGCGATCATGCAGATGGGTAAGGAATTAAATATTACAGGTGATGCTCTTATTCAGTATGTCACAACAGAAGTTGACAAACACATGGATAGGGAAGAAAGAAAGTTGCAATTAGAGACTGAAGCAAAGAAATTAGAAGCTGAAAGAGAAGCCAAAAGACTGGAAGCTGAGAGAGAAACCAAAAGATTAGAAATGGAAGCCAAGAAATTGGAGGCTGAAAATGAGGCAAAGAAAATTGACTCTGAGGAAAGGAAATTACAAGCAGAGAGAGACCATCAATTGAGATTAAAAGAGCTCGAAATTCAGGCAACTACTGGCAATAATGGTGGTAGCTCACCTCACTCTGAGAGTAGCTCCAGCCAGAGCACCTCAAGTGGGGCCATGAATTTTCATCTGGACCCATTTGTTGAGAAAGAAGACGCCATTGAGTCGTACCTGGATAGATACGAAAGACTTGCCACTACCTATGGCTTAGTGAAAGAAAAGTGTAGTCTTAAACTATCTCAGGGATTGAGAGGTGTGGCCTACGATGTATATTTGAAGCTCTCGAGAGATGACCAGGAAGATTATGAAGTCCTGAAGCAAGCACTGCTTGTGAGATACGAAAAGAACTCAGAATCGTATAGAAAGAATTTCCGAACAGCTAAACTTCTTCCAGGAGAAAACTATCACCAATTCTCTGCTTGATTGGAAACCTATTTGGAAAAATGGAGTAGTTTAGGTAAGTGTCAGGATCTGACAGAAATGATAATGATGAAGCAATTGAAAGAGTCCATGCCTCAAGAAATTAGGAAGTTTATCATGGAACAAGGAGCAGAGAGATTAGAAGATATTGTAACTGTTGCTGAGAGATATCAAGCAGCTCAGGCAGAATTATTAGGAAATAGGAAGAAGCAGGGTGAAAACTTCCAATCAACACAAAACTATTCCAAATATGAACAAAAGGACCATACCACAAGGAACAAACAAAGATTTGACCAAAAGGACAAAAACCCTCTAAGATCAGATAAGACACCTTACCGGAAGGAAGGAAAGTGGTGTAAAACTTGTCTAATGAGTAACCACAATACTGCAGACTGCAGAAGGAAAAACCCTCCTTATCTCGCTGCGTGTCTTACAACAGGGAACAAGAGAAGGAAGGAACTGGCAGTTAGTCAGAATGACCTCTATCATCCCTCTGTCTGTGAGGAAGTGACATGTAATGGCACTAAAATTCAGTGCTTATATGATTCAGGACTGGAATTCGACTCAGTCGTGAGTGCAACCCTAGTGCGCCCTGATCAACTTACCACAGAAACGGTGGACATACAAGGGGCAATGCAGGGAACCGGCACCATGACACTTCCCAAAGGATCAACGTGAGAACTCCCTATGTGGAAGGAGTGATCCGAGCAGCAGTGAGTGATGATCCTATATACCCGCTGGTAATAGGATGTAAATGTCTTTTTGGGTAACCCAATAAAACCTGTTGTCATGGCAGCAAACCACACCAGGTCGAGCACCAAAAAGGAGGAGGGAGATCCAATAAACATTCATCGTATAAAGATGAAAAAGGCTCAAACAGCAGACAGCACATTGAAGCCTTGTTTTGGCAAATTGCCAAAGGCCCATAACCCTCCAGAGAAAGAAGACTACTATATGAAAAATGGCCTACTCTACAGACAAGCTGGAAAAGGACCTAAAGAGCATGGACAGCTGGTAGTGCCAAAATTCTACTTGGAGGAAATTATGGAGCAAGAGCATGCTACATCAGGCAGTGGTCACAGAGGAAAAGAGGCCACTGTCAAAATATAGCATTGCGATATTACTGGCCAGGAATAATTGAAGACATAAGTTGGTATAAGAAATCCTGTTCAGAATGTAACCAGGTAACCTCATTCAGAAGCGTAGACCAGTTACAGGACCTAGGGAAGCATTGTTGCGGACGTAGGCCCACCAAGAAAACACTCAAGAGAAAACAACAGGTAGATGCAGTGATAAAGAGAAAACAAAATCACAACAAGTCTACTGTTACACCAGTAACCATGGCAACTCTCCGTATTGTACAGAGAGGGGACGACAGACATCCCACCCCGACTAGATATTGTTCGGAACACCATGGTCTGGATCATTTGAAAAATTTGGTTAGTCAGCAACCAGTATTAAAAAAGCTGCAGAAACAAACCCGAACCATAGGAGGTAGGAACCAGGGCTGTACTAAACAATTGATGGAGACATGCCCCACTTCGGTATACTGCCCCTTACAATAGAAATAGGTGTGGGTCCGGCAACGTTGTTGTATTGCCGTCCCCATACACGGTCCACTGGAAGCATTGTTGCGGACATGGACTGAACAATAGCAAGCACAAGCACTCAAGGATGAGATTAACTATCTCTTAAAAGAGAAAATTATTTCAAAGTCTGAATCTCCCTATAGCTCAAGTGTGGTGCTATTAAGGAAGCCTAGTGGTGAACACAGGTTATATATTTACTACAAGAAGCTATATGCTATCACAGAATCTCAGGTGGACCCATTACCTGACACCAACCAGCTATTCTCTACACTGAGTAAGGCTAGGTATTTATTGAAGGTAGATCTAAGCAAGGGAAACTACCAAATACCAGTGAAACCAGAAGTTAGGAAAATGCTGGCATTTAGTACATCAGACGGACACTATGAGTTTAATGTATTACCCTTTGGGCTGAAAAATGCTCCAAGTATCTTTTCAAGAATGATGAGGAAATTGTTGGAACCTCTACAAAATCCCCATATCACTAACTTTATGGATGACATTCTTGTTGCTACAAACACATTTGAAGAGCATATAGTAGCACTCTCCATGTTGTTTGACAGACTGAGAGAAACTGGATTGACTGCACGTCCAACCAAGTGCTGTATCGGTTCTAAGGAGTTGGAATTCCTAGGTCACACTATTTCTACAGGTCATATGTCTCCTGACCCAAAGAATATAGAGAAGTTAAAGAAGGCACCCAGACCTCAAACGAAGAAAGATGTGAGATCATTCGTGTCGTTATGTGGGTTCTATCAAAAGTACATACACCACTTTAACTCTCTGTGTGCACCATTAACCAACTTAACGAAGAAAGGACAGCCTGACAAAATCCAATGGAATGCTGATTGTGAAAAAGCTTACACAGAGCTAAAAGCAAAACTCACCAGCAAACCCATCCTTACACTACCCGATATCACACAGGAATTTGTATTAAGGACGGACGCTAGCAGTGTAGGTATTGGTGCAACTCTCTTGCAGCAATCAAAAGTCCAGCCGGAGGAACTTTTACCCCTCGCTACGCCAGTAGGAAGTTGAATGCAGCTGAGTTGAATTACTCGACCATAGAGAAAGAATGTTTGGCTCTAATTTGGTCCATCGACATATTTTCACCTTACCTGTCGGGACACACTTCATTGTCCAAAGCGAACACCAGCCTTTAACATTCTTGGCTGCATCTAAAAAATTAAATTCGAGATTGTTAAGGTGGAGTCTGCTTCTGGCGCCTTATTCCTTTACCGTGAATTACATTCCGGGAAGAGACAATGTAAGAGCTGATTTTTTAAGTCGACACCCTATTACTCTGGAAGGACAGACGCAAAATGATTAACTACAGCAGGTGTTTACACTTCAGCTATGAAAGGTCACAGCTAGGAAATGATGGGGCTATGTCGTGAAACGAGTGTGTGTAAACCCACTTCTTAGTTTAATCATTATGTCGGGATACAAATTTGCCCCAGCCAATCAACGCACAGTCGCTGAGCCAGAATAAATTACACAAAGTATACGCCAGGAAAAACTTAAGCCCTGTTTTTCGGATGTCGGTTGCGGCCATCTTGTCACCCAAATGTTAACGTACTTTTTTATATGACCACTACAAATGTTATGGTGG
Source organism: Oreohelix idahoensis (assembly GCA_024509875.1). Taxonomy (NCBI): domain Eukaryota; kingdom Metazoa; phylum Mollusca; class Gastropoda; order Stylommatophora; family Oreohelicidae; genus Oreohelix; species Oreohelix idahoensis. The sequence continues at coordinate 177,188 of JAMPIV010012388.1, forward strand.
GATTTACGTATGATATGTAGGAACGTAACAATCTCCTTGCTGTGTACTGTTGTAGTCCGTCCGACCTGGGCCAAGCAGCTTTATTATGCCTGAATAGCTCACCAGGCGTTGAGGCGCTGAAATGGGTGTCATGTTGACATTCGAACATCAGACATTTCTTGTATGTAAGGTACTCGAAGATTGTATGGTTGACAAGTGAGGTAGGTGTGTAGAGACACGAATGCCTATAGGATTTTTGAAATGTAAACAAGGCACCCACTCACTCACATGCAGTAGTCAGTAATTGTAGACAAACTGCTGGAACTTTCAACCATTTAATTACGTGACACAGTGACATCAACAGGTACAGTCAAATGGACGAGAATCAAGACACATCATGTATATTGGATATGACTGGCAAAACATCTGGTAAATAAAGCTTGAACCACTCATCTATAAGGGCGTTATCGACAATGGTCTGTCCTTTAACGACTGTTCATAGGTGGTAATAATTAATAACATCGAACATCATCAGTTCCGTATAGCTCGTAGGTATGATGCTAATAACGCTGGCTTGACAACCCATTCTTTTCCTACTGGAGCTCAGGGCCACTGACTGAACGCGTCAGGTAGTCCTTAAACAAATATAGTTGCTTAATATGGAAGTCTGTGAACTTGATAATACAGTCAAGACTTCATCTGGCTTCACCTTTCAGGTACTACTTCTTCTGCTTAAAGTTATAGGCCGTAATGACGGGCCTTACAATGGTTGATAAACAACTGTACTTTTTTCCATAGGCATGTATTATCTTTCATGCTGGAACGTACCGCCATCCTGCGGGTTTCATAACAATATATGGTTATTGTGCTTCTATAAAGTACTTCAACGAATAGACCTAACTGGCTACGTCAAGCACACATAATGGACTCTGGATCACAAGAACTGTGAGCGCTACTCACAGGTTCATACTAAATGTTCTGCAAACTTTGCGTAATAATAAAGTAATTTTACCTTGGACAGAATTCCAAACACTACACAAATAACACCTGTCGTCATTCCAGCCGAACAGAATAACTCTGGGGAAATCAATAATATGACAAGACTAACTTTTCCCCAGGCAATGCAGAAGAAGGACAACGGACATCTTCGACCGGCAGAAACCAGCTCATAACTCCAAGACGGAAGTCTGTTCGGTTCGCGCTAAAAGCTAGCGAATGCGTAGACAGAACAGATTTGAGAACAGTTAACTATCCCGTCTTAAGAAAGAATAAACACAGGGAAGGTAACTCCTAATCAACCTGTGTCAGGGAGTTAACATACAGTTCTGTACTTTCGATTATCACAATTATAAAATAGATTTACATCTTCTGGAACCGACAAAAATGACGGTAACACCAATATGGCGGAAAAAACAAAATAAAATTAGGCTGTACGGAGTATGGTACTAAACCGCATTTAGCCAATCAGCTTGCCACGCCGAGAACCAACCAAAAGCTTTCCTTAAGCAGTAGAAGTTACCTCATTTACCTATATATACGGGAGAGATTTTATTCAAAACACGCACCCACCAACACGAAGCCAGATAAGACGACCGACTGAAGAAGAGGAGCTGTCAACCTTGATTTATTGCTTACCTGCGTGCATTGACCTGGCAGACTGCTTCCCTAGTCGAGTCACTGGCTTGTTTAAATCTTAGAGGGTTTTATTCGTGTCATCAAACCTGAGGTCGTATGTCCAGTCAATCCAGCTGCCTGGAACTTCACAGGAGCACAGAGATTGTACCTGAGATACATCTTTAGTCCCCCTCAGTCTTGGGTGGGCTAACGAAACGATCATCAGCGGGTGTTGTGTGCAAGAAATTACGGACAGAACTTTTGAGAGATGAGTACACATTAGTACCATTTCCGTCGGCAATTGTGAGCATTTACGTCTATGAAGAAAACGTGAATTAGCATAGTAAGAGACAAACAGCATAGCTGATAAAGTTTATATATTTAATTAACAGCACAGCTGATACAATTACTATATTTAATTAACAGCACAGCTGATACATTTACTATACTTAATTAACAGCACAGCTGATAAAAATTTGTTTCCTATAATTGGAAAACTTGTTGTAATATATATATATGTAAATCATTTGTAAACTTACAAATCCATTACATTCCATCTTCCAACATCCATCTTTCAGCACAAGAGTAGATAGTGTATATATTAAATAAATAATAGGGAAATTGTATTTGAACGACTTGTCAATTTTTTTATAATTCTTAAGTAAAATCTGTTTCCTTGTTTTTTGTTATATCACAGTTAGTTACACAGCGGGGGTGGCAATTTATGTCTGTCTCCTCTCCACTAATGTTTCGAGATAAGATCATTCACAACCATAACTAATTTGTGATACCAGTAGTTTTCTCAGACACTGGGACTTCACCATTTTCTGCAGAAATTCTATTTCTGTAATTGACAGTACTATACTGATCCTAGAGCCAATAAAAACCTCACTCCACAATATATATATTTATTTATTTATATTTATATAATTACCATGTGAAATTTAATATGTGAAACTCGATATTGGATATCAAAGTCATTTGAGGCTGGCAACCTCAGCGTATAGAATGATGATTCACGAACCACCACTGCACGGGCTGGTGATTGCTTTATTGCTAGTTTCGTAAAGAGAACTAAAAGCATAAAGTTGTTCCAGGTTCTCTGTGGAGCAGGGAGGGAAAGATGAAAAGAAATGATGTACATTCTAAATATAATACTTAAATTTTCAAAGCAGTGTAAATGTCCCTATAAACATATTCACTTTAAAATTAATGTAAGTGTTTTAAACTTTAAACCAGTGTAAATGTCTATGTGAAAATATTCATTCTAAGTAATGGAAGTTTCAAACTTTTCAACAAGTGTAAATATAAAGGAAACATAAATGAATTGATATTGTGAACCCTTTTTACACAGTGGAGATGTAAATGTAAAACATATTATATCTGTACGTTTAACCTTTTCATTTAAATGTTAAATGGTAGAATAGGGTATGGTAGAATAGAAGAGGGGGCACATAACTGTGTCGGAAAACGCCATACTCAGAAGAGCGTTTCGTTTCTATTTCTATTACCAGTTATTGGTGGTACCAGCAGAAAGTACTATCTCTGGAACCAAGTGAAAGTAGAAGTGGACTGACGTTGTAAGAGTTGCCATCATAAGAGGGTCTTATAGACATACGCAGAACCAACTTCGCCGTTACTCCTTGATATTCTGGGAACGTGCGGCGCCTGAACTTTGATCAGAGACGAGCGAGAGCAGAGTGAAAGGAACTAACGCAGCGGGAGAATGAACTACCATTGGCAGATAAGTGAAACTATCCGCTGCCAAAAGTGACCTCCTTTATTCAGTTAAATCCCATTCAAGTGATGAAATCCTTTTCGTAACTATTCAAATTATTTCTTTTGAACTGTTAAACGTAAAGTGATTATTAAACTTTGTTATTTGTAATGTTACAAATTTAACTTCGATTCAATTCTTTTTAAACGAACTACATGTTTGTCTCAGTCAAAGTTACTAAACACACACTCTAAACAGAGCTATATATTATAATAATAATTCCACTGATTAACTCAGCTGTGGGTGCTTAACGAGCTAGAATAAACCATAGCTTAAATTCTTCATAAAAAGTGTCGGCAGATTACAGAATTAACGCGCTCAGCGACAGCCAGCATTGTTTTCGCTTATCTGAATATCTTTTGAAGACTCCAATGTGATAGAAGCTTTACTGCTCTCCTATCTACATTTCTGCCAAGAGTAATCTTGTGTAAAGATAGACTCCATTGCAGCCTATCATAGATAATCTTGAGTTTTGGCCACTGTTGGGCCACTACTGCAAAGCAGGGGAGGCAATACCGTCACAGCAACTCAGCCTCCACAGTCCTCCGCCAAGTTGTTTTTGGTCGGCCTCTCTTTCGTTTTCCTTCAGGGGTCCATAGCATAGCTGTTCTTGTGATGGCATCGGGGTCTCTTCTGAGGACATGGCCAACCCAACTCCAGCGTCCGCCAGCTATGATGGTGTGCATGTCCTCTTGCTTGCTCCGATCTTGGTTGGTGATGGTATTCGGACAAAAAGATTAGGAGAATTTTTCTTAGGCAGGTTGTGTGAAAAAAGGACAATTTCGACATTTCATTCTCTGTTACTCTCCAGCATTCCGCACCATAGAGAAGCACGGAAAACAAACAGCGCTGATATAATCTTAATTTTGTGCTTGTGCGGTACTGAGAGGACTTCCAAATGTTGTTTAGACTATAACAGGCTGTTCTTGCTTTGTTCATTCTGTTGTTGATGTCTTTGCTTGCTCCGCCATCTGGTGTTACTATGCATCCTAGGTATGTGAAGGTATCTATCTGTTCCAGTTGTTGATTCCTTACTGAGATATAAGATAACAAAAAGAGACGATACTGAACAGTTCAACATCATGGACGAGGAGAAAAGTCGACAACAGAATTGATGTCACCGGATGGCCTACTACTGATACCATAGCATCATTCGTGCTAATAGTTATCAGTTAGATTAGGAAGAATAGTTACGAGGTTTTATGATCCCAGGGCTACACAAATGTATCCAGTAAGGAGACATTTGCGTTCTAACAAAAATATATATCCAAATCCCGAAAATTCACTATTCGAAAAAAATACGTAAATCGGGGGCTCTAAGTACATACTAACATCCCCCAAAAAATGTGTGTGTGTTATAACCAGCTAGTAGAGGCTCCTATAAAATGTTTCATGACAATGTCTATAACATCAAAAAAATTCACAAATGTGGGGTGTTAACAACACTGTTACCAAATATTTCATGACAATGTCCATAAAAATAAAAATCTTCACATGTCATTACAATTTTACTCGTTTTAACTTGAACCTATCTCTGGCATCTCAGTGCCAATACATTGAACTGAACTCAAAACTCAGTAGGGTTCAATGAACCTCAAACATTATGACAAGTTATTATACATAAGTACAATGCGACATCTCTTCTGTCACTGAGGTCAGAAGACATTTGATGTCTTAAAACGTCTAGTGCCAATAACAGCTCATTGTCAGGCATAAAGACGTACAGAGTAATTTCATCTTTTGTAATAACTTGTTCTAACATAAATTTGACTTTCACAAAATATGTAGCTATCAGTCAATAATGTAACCCTGTTCCACCAAAACAAGTGAGTGGGAATGTATGTGGAGAAGAATGTCGTCAGTGAATTGTGCGCGACTGATGATAGTCTTCGATGCACCTGCACTGTCATTTCTTTTGTTAAAAAGTGTATGTGTGAACAACCTTTTTTTTTACTTGAAAATTTGCAATTGTGAAGCAAAAATATGTACAAGGTTTTGTTCTCATCTTTACAAAACAGTTGAATGGTTAATGGATAAACAATAAAAGTCAACACTGTAGCGATTAATCATTGGAAGGGATTTCTAATAATGTAAGTGCTGTCAGTACATATGCATGTCAACTTTAACATAACATTGTTATCCATGGGGGTATGACATCATAAAAATTTTGTATCGCACTCTGCAAAATATTCTTGTCTGTTCCAACATCATGGGCTCTTTATGGGCATCGCCACTGTGCAATGCAGTGTTACTGCGATGAGTATGTTCTACTACAGGCATGTCAAGGTGGCATTAGCGGGGGGGGGTAGTACAAGAAGGTAGGTGATGTGATGGGGATGGAGAGTAAATGTAGTCATGGGGATGTTCTCAGTAACACTTTTCTGGGTGATATCAGGAGGACTCATCTAGTTTTCACCATTAGGAGTAGTGTTAACAGTACTCTGTTTCCTACAAAGTATTCGTCTATAAACTGCGTACTTATATAGCAGTCAAATCAGTATAGTGATAATAACAATGCTAATTTATATTGCCAGACCAGACAATCTCGTTTGTCTTATCCTGGTCACGGCACCATATAGCCTACAGTGTGACCGTGAGGTGTGTATATGCTTATTATATCACTCAAGTCAGGAATACTGGTATACTGCCAGAGGTGGTATTTCTTGATGATAATAGTACCCAAGTTCGTTCCAAAATTCCTCTGTAGTGTTTAATATTGTGTGACTTTTATTAGCATACTCTACGTTCACTATTTACTGTAAAACCTTTAACATGAGGTAGGCAAGAAAGTCTTCAGGATCCATTACAACAGATTATTCTTATATACAGTCCAGACAAAGTCACTTGCATGCATTCATTTTACAAATCTTCATAAAAATGTGTCTTTGTGGTTATTTATAGGTTATTTTCTTCCTGTAGCCTATCCATGTTGGGGTAAGCATTTTGACTTAGTTCCTGTTCGTTTGCTTTTTAGATTTATCCGACTCAGGAGTAAATGACAGTAGAGCCTCTACCTTTTTAATGATTTGCGATAATTTGACTTTAAAGAGCTCCGTTTCCTTTCTTATAACTTCAGCTAGTCCTTCCGACATTTAGGCCTTTCTGGCCTAACTAGGTTTTATTTCTGAAAAAATGAAATAAAAGTCACTCGAAGCTATACCTACTGATAAATAGGAATTTCCAACATTAAAAACAAACCATCTGCTTTACAGAGTTGATATCTTGATAACTTCAAGACCAGCAGTTCTACGTCCGTACAAACTGGCTACTGGGGATCAACTGATTTTGGATATCGAAATTTTCCTCCGCATAGTGGTGCGCGCTTTTACAACCTTTCTGGTTGGTCAGTCTAATAATTCTTTATTTATTTTATTGGATCTTATATGCCTACCGATGGAGTGTCTCAGCTATTCCGATTTACGTCATCGGTTGCTGAGCAACTCCCGCCAAAAATTAGCGTTGAGTGGCTATTTAACCTAGTTTCAGTTTCAATCTGATAACTGCGTATCTCGAGTCTATTTCAATAAAACCTCGTAACTATTCTTCCTAATCTAACTGATAACTATTAGCACGAACGATGTTATGGTATCAGTAGTAGGCCATCCGGTGACCAGCAACTGTTGTCACGGAATTGCCTCCCCTGCTTTGCAGTAGTGGTCCAGCAGTGGCCAAAACTCAAGAGTGTCTAATATGGGCCTTCACAGGTGTCTACCTTCGCACAAGATTACTTTAGGCAGAGTTGTAGATAGAAGGATAATGATGTTTCTATCTCAAGGGAGTTTCATAAGATATTTACGAAGTCAAGAACAATGCTACACTGACAGGGCAATTGTTAACTTGTGTCGATCCGCTGCCTTTTATGAAGAATTAAGCAATTATTAATTTCAGCTCGTTCATGCCCCCACCCTGATTTACTCAGTGGAATTCTTCTTATCATGGTATAGCTATGTGACACAGGGTATTTTGTATTAAATACACATATGCCTTAGTCCTCGAAATACTACACATGAGAGAGAGAGAGAGAGGGGTGGAGTGGAACACATTCAAATAATAACGAACACTAGCAATGTTCCCAACTCTGTCTAATGTATTCAAATAATTATCACCACAAAATCACAACAATATTTGTAGTTAGCGAAGTGTAACACATTGATGAAAATCTCAGATAACCAAATGCCTTATCTTCTCGCAACTAAATGTCCACTTGCATTCGACAATCCGAGTCAGCCATCATCACCAAAACCCTCATCGCTCTCTCTACTCTCTCTTCTTCACTGCCCAATCAGAACGCCCCTTGCGTTCACCCCTGACCTGCTGACCTCGCAGTTTCGTGTTGTTAAGTTAAGTGTATGAGAACACCTCTCACACCCGACTGACATTATGTACCCGCCCCCAGCGGAGAACCGCCAGTCCACAGCTGTGTTAATCACACTGTGACACTATGTTTAGAGTGTATTTAGTAAATTGACTGAGACAAACATGCAGTTCATTAAAAATGATTAAATCGAAGTTAAATGTGTATAGTTACAAGTAACAGATTTAATGGTCATTTAGGTTTTAAAAGGTTTTAAAGAGATGAATAATTATTTATAAAAATGTTTATCATCACCGTTGTGATGGAATAGAAGTGTGTAAAGGAGGTCACTTGGCAGCTTTTAGGGGTTACTTAGCTGAAGTTGGTCCCTCGTCTTAAAGCTCAGGCCACATTTCCCTTCTTGTTCCAGAGATAGAACCCTCAACTGGTACCACCAACAACTGTGGTAAAAGAATAGAAACAAAACGCTCTCAAATCTCCTGAGTATTGCGTTTCCGACACAGAGTTATGGGTCCCTTTCTCCTATTCCACCATCCCATATACCTCAGACTTTACCCTCGATGAGAATTAAACTTAATCCCGCGAGGGAAAACTTTCTTTACATTTAAATTGAAAAGCTTTATGTTTACTTTACATTCAAATGAAAATGTTAATACTATTGATAGAAAATGTTTACATTTACATCTTCGCTGATTGAAAAGTGCTCATAATATATATTTAATATGTTTTCATTTACATCTACACTGATTGAAAAGCTTTGAAACTTTCAATATTTTTAAAGGGCATATGTTTAAATAGACATTTACGCTGATTTGAAAATGAAATATTATAATTAGAATGTACATCATTTCTTTCATCTTTTCCTCCTTGCTCTATATGGAACTTGGAACAACCTATGCTTTTAGTTCTCTTTAAGAAACTAACAATAAAGCAGTCACCAGCCCTTGCAGTGCTGGTTCATGAATTCATCATTCTATATGATGAGGTTGCCAGCCTCAAATGACTTAGAAATCCATTTAGTAATTTTCACATATTAATATTCTCGTGGCAATATATATATATATATATATATATATATATATATATATATATATATATATATATATATATATATATATATATATATATATATATATATATATATATATATATATATATATATATATATATATATATTAGTTCACATGTTAGTAATGAAAATTATAAAATGTAAAATCTTGGCTCACAGACTGTTTACTCAGTTGAATAAAGGCACTTGACTAGGCCTCTTACACGTGTTCTTGGGCGTCGTTATTTTAACACTAGATTCCCTCTATGACTCCGTGTTTTCAGTTTCCTCAGATCCCGGCTCCTTATTAAATAATAGAAATTTCCTGGGCTGTTTAAGTCCTTCAAAATACTCCAACAAAGTCCGGTCTGAAAAATGGAATTCTGAATTCTAACCTCTGTCAGTCTGGTTTCGTCTTGGCAAGCGATCTTCACAGTGTCAAAAAACTACGAAATGGTCAGGTTATATGACCCGTCCTCGGCCGCATTTGTTTTGTTACGATGCTAAGAAAGCTCCAATTGTTTCAAACATGCGTGTTGTGTGAGTAATTTCAAAATTATTTCCCACTGAAATAATATGCGTGATGCAAAATGTCACGTCTCCCATATATGTAATGAAAACATCCGATCCTCTCTCGGCCATGTTTACACATAACGTACTATTACTTCTAATATAGAGTAATGTCTTTGTAACAAGGTGTGCCGGAAACGATGACGTCATGCATGTATGTCCAAATTGTGTCGCACAGACGAGTAATCTCGTTATCTGTCGCTTGAGCACATAAAATCCGTCTCTTTGCCATCTTGACAGAGCACGCACCCTGGCCTTATCAGCGATTACAGCAGGGATGAACAGGTAAGCAAACAGACATGACGACTTATCGCTGAGAGGAGTGTAAGAATGTTTGAAAATACAAAATATATGCTACATAGCAGAGAAAGAAAGAGGTGCCGACCGTGAAAAGCAAGTAATAAGTCAGTACAACAAATGTAACTGATTACTGCTGGAGTGAAGCAGAGATCGACCCAAAATAATTATGTGACAACTGTGGAAAGACATGATCTCCTCTGCGAGCTGCCATGGCACATAAAGAAAACGTAGAAGCTTCGAGATAAATAATGGTTTTTTTTTCTGTTCAACCTTCATCACTGTCTCTACATTTCTCTGGAAACGAACAATAACCCGCCAACACATGGCCGGGAAAATAATTATACAGTGCTCTTTCTGCCTCATGTCCTAATGACGTCACTATTTCTCCTGTGATAATTTCATTCCTTTCTATTACATTTCAACTTGATTAGATCTTAGTATTCAAATATAATATGACTTACTGTCAATGGTAGATACACCACACACACGCCACAGCAAAATGGAAAGGCCTGCGCACTCTTTAAACACGTGTTCAATTTAGCTGTCATAGTGCAGTGCGCACCTTTTCTGTATCTTCCTAAAAAACGGGGAAGGTTTTTTTCATTAGTAACATTCTGATATTAGTTTCTGTGATTCCTACCAGCAGAGTTTGTTTCTTCGTTCATTTATTCTGAGCCCCTTGTATAGTTCTTGGTTACTCTGATAAGACGAAGAAAGAACATGACCGCTCCATCATGAGGTTATTCATGGGGTTACCAACCTCTTCGTGTAAAATAAATTGCTACAGAAATCATCACTGTCAGAGCATCGAAATGCCGTAGTGCATGCTCCCTGTATGTGAAGAAGCTTCAGTGGTGGCTGCATGCTATGTAAGGAGCAGAAAGGAACATGATGATGATCATAATGATTTATGTTCTTCACGACCAGTTCGCTGTATATACTGTCACTTAATTTGGTTCGCTCTCTTTTCCTCTTCGGCAGTATTGTTATTTTAGAGTCATTGTTTGCACTTCTTCTCCGTAATAATTCGTCTTGTCTGGTTACCTGACCATCCTTGCTGAGATAGTAGACAGGACTGGTGATGCAATATGGACAGAAAATCAATTTGGTAAAATTCTCGTGTACCAGACCTTGGCCGCTGTGGTGAAGTGGGATGTTATAAATATTTATAGGGGACTTAGTGTACTGACTGAGATCAGCTGTGAAGGTATCTATATCTATTAAGAGTAGTGTATTATAGATAACCTTACTTGCTACCACATATCTCTATATCTCAGTCAGAATTATTCTGGAATAGTGTGATGCTACGTTATGTGTCTAGGGTATGAGTATGGTGAAGTGTAAGTCACAACAACAGACAGATAAACAATTTAATTTAATCCACTACTCTTGACAACACTGTGACACTCACATACATATAACACTCTATGAGAATATCTTACAGGAGACACTCGTAACTTTTCAAATAACAATATGTATTCATTTCTATCATAAAGGCATATGTGTGTCCTGATTCAAAGACAAAGGAACCAGGAATCACAATCAATGTTAATTACAAGTTATGTACAGAATGTATTAATATGAATCTGGTAGTGACATATATTATTAAAAATATCCTATGTGTGTCAGTTGTGTAATAGTAGTATGAGGTAATACTGGTTTTGTTTTGTTCAAGCTCTGTTGGTAGTTGTCATCATGACTTCAATAGTTTGTCTTAAGGAAACTAGTATTGGAGATGTTCTCAGTTCCTGATATTAAGACAATTAATTTCCCCTCTTAATGTTAATTTTACAAAGTCATTTCAAGATGAGGGGACATAATGTTGAGCTCAGCTGGCCAATTCGCTTATCTGGCGTGATGGCGGCAGGAAAGGACTCCTCTGCTCGAATTCTCCTCTGGGTTCAGGAGACACCTCACTGATAGCTAAAAAGACCAAGGAGTATGCTGTCCGACTCAGGATTCAGCAAAGCTCTGACTAGGTGCTGCTCACTACCATCAAGACCACGGTCCCTGAAATCAAGAAGGATGTACCTTCTACTTCATAACTAACTTATATTCTCTTTTACACTGATCACAATACAACACAAACATTGAGTTCAGAGCGTTAGGCCAACTGTCAGCTTCATTTGAAATACTTTATTCCAGTATTACCCTTCTTAATGGTTACTACGCCTCTGCACTTCCAGCATTATTTCTTTCTAGTCAATCATCCAGGTGTCAGTGTACTGTTTGGCCATTCCATGCCGTTTGACTTTCCTCCGACACCCTCTGTTCAGGCTGGAGCATTATAGGCTTTACCTCACGTTTGCCACTGAACTACACATATATATATACAGGCATAAATCAACAATTCACATTCAATTTTCATTAAAAGATATTGAATGGTTCAAGCTTACCACAATTCCTAGGAATAAACACAGATACGTTGATTAGCAATGAATTCTGGCACAAACTGGCACAAATTCCCATCTGCCTATGTTCCAGGCTTTTATTTAGCAAAATATAAGCTGGCTTCAACGCACTGATGCTTTATCAAGCTTATTTAAACAAGTGGTTTCGAACTAACGCTCCCAAGTGTGTATATCAGCGAGACTGGCCAATGAGCCACGTTTCGACAAGTGTTTGAAAAAATGTTACCCTTCCCCGTCTCCCTTGACAACGAAAGATAGTATTTATAGTCCGACCAATCGTGGTTAGGCTTTCATTTGTTGCGCTCCAATCAATTTGGAGTTTACATGGTAGACTATTTCTGTAACGTAAATTTTTTTCAAACACGTTATAAAAAAAATCTTATGAGCAGAAATGATTTTATGCTGTCAGGCATCCCCAATATTTTATTTTGGTTATAATTTATTAATTCCTGGACTATTTGCGTAACGTTTTACATATTCTTTGTCAGCAAGCCCTAAGGAACCCAAAAATACAAATTTAAAGGAGCTACGTGGCTGCGTTCAAAATATGCAATTTCTTCTACCTCCTGTTTCGAAGATGTGCTGTCTGGGTACTGTTATGTTTTCAAACGTAAACCCATCTATTGTTATCTTTCCTAATAAGAGTTTTTTATGATTTTAAAACCTAACTCTGGGATGGTTAATATATTTTATCACTGTCCGTCTGAAAAAAAGTTAGTGCATGGCCTTACACGCGTGATGGCAGCATTTGTGTATCGCGCGACGCGTGTTTAGTGTTCGGCTTTCTGCCTCTCCCTTCTCGCTATCCTTTTCTACTTGAGTCCATCTGTTCGTTCGTTTTGGTAACGTAATATAATTAATGTTAGGATTAATTTAGGTCATTACGCAGGGCCTCTCAATGTTTTTCTTAGAAATGCAGCACACGTTTCATTGAAGAAAGCGGGTAATAATACAGTAAGCTTTTACTATCAACGTGAAAGCGTTACAATTTGCAGACGTAGCAGAAAACAAGGGGGATTTCTAGTACATTCTTTGTGACAGCACTGTTATTTTACCATTGCTCTTCTCTTTATTAATTTTATTTGTTAGGCTTCATATTTACCTAATAATTTATATATGTGGATTAGAATATTCCACGACACCTCCCCTCTTAAAACAGACATTATATGTCAGTCCTTTATTCTATATACACATAGAGAAATTCATTATTATTTCTGGGGTTTACGGTGATTCTCATCACACGGATGGCGGCTTAAAAAATCAGCTCCCAAATTGGTTTTTCCAGATATATACTCAATGCTAAAATTATATGGAGCCAGAAGCAAAGACCATCGGAGTAACCTAGAGTTCTCATGCTTAGCCTGTGCTAGAAACGATAAAGGTTTGTGGTCAGTTTGCAACTTAAATGCCTTCCCATATAGATAAATATTGAATTTCTTTATTGCCCATATTACTGCAAGACATTCTTTTTCGCTAGTTGAGTAGTTGATTTCAGCTTTATTCAACTTTCTGCTAGCATATGCCACTGGGCTTAATTCCCCATCCAATGCATCTGATTTCTGTAGTAGAGTTGCACCCAGCCCAATATTACTTGCATCCGTCCTTACTATGAATTCTTGACTTAAGTCAGGTAATTTCAAAATGGGTTTACTTGTGAGCTTTTCCTTCAACTCTTGGTACGTCATTTCACATTGTGGTGTCCATGTAATGCGATCTGGATGTCCTTTACGTGTCAATTCAGTTAACGGTGCACATATGGAATTAAAGTTTTTGATATACTTCTGGTAGAAACCACATAATGAGACAAAGGATCTCACGTCCTTCTTGGTTTGTGGTCTCGGGGCTTTCTGTAGTTTCTCTAAATTCTTTGGGTCAGGGGTCATGTTTCCCTGATAAACTGTGTGTCCCAAAAATTCCAATTCTTTACATCCAACGCAACATTTGGTTGGTCGGGCTGTTAAATTTGCCTCCCTAAGTCGATTAAACAGCATGTTCAGAGAGTCAATGTGTTCCTCAAATGTTTCTGTTGCTATAAGGATATCATCCATAAAATTTGTTATACAGGGATTATTCAGAGGATCCAATAATTTTCTCATCATTCTAGAGAAGACACTAGGCGCATTCTTCAATCCAAATGGCAATCTATTGAACTCATAGTGTCCTTCTGAGGTACTAAAAGCTAGGTATGGTCTAACCTCAGGCTTTACTGGAATCTGATAGTATCCTTTACTCAGATCCACTTTTGAGAAATATTTAGCTTTATTTAGTCTGGCAAACAGCTGATTTGTATCCGGCAATGGATCCACCTGTCCTTCTGTAATAGCATTCAGTCTCCTGTAATCTATACAGAGTCTATGTTCTCCAGAGGGCTTCCTTAAGAGTACAACACCGGAACTATACGAAGACTCACTGTGCGAAATAATTCCTTCCTTCAATAGATAGTCTATCTCTTCCTTCAAAGCTTTCTCCTTAGCAAAAGGAATCGAATATGGTTTCATACAGACAGGTGTGGAGTCTATTAGTTTCATATCATATTCCAATAGGTTTGTATGCCCTGGTCGGTCTGTTAACACCTCTGCATGATTATTTAGAACCTGTTGCACTCTCTCTTTCTGAGTTTTCGTTAAATGTGTACTGATTTTCACCTGTGCTGCTGTCTCACAGGGGTGTAATGGATATTTTTTCATCTCCATGGCGATGGACAAGGTCAACAAGTGTGTCTCTTCCTGATGTTCTCTTTCCAAATATTTCTTCAGGAGATTCACATGATAGATTTTTTCTTTCCCCTTCTTATCTATCTTATAATTTGTTCTAGACACCCTCTCTAAAACTGTATATGGACCCTGCCATCCAATTTGTAACTTATTCTGGCTCTCAGGCAAAAGAAGCAGTACTTTCTCTCCCACAGCCAAATTTCTGTCTTTCGCCTTCCTGTTATAATAGGCAGCATGTTTCTTCCTGGCTTGTTTCAAATTTTCATTGGCAAGTTTCCAGCCAGTTTTTTTAACCGAGTGGTCAGCTCATTCACATACTGGTATGAAGATGTAATGTTTTCCTCTGCCTTTTCATCAGTCCACGTTCTTAACAAAGCTACATATGGACCTTTAATTGTGTGGACCTATTTGTCCATGCACCGGTATGGTCTCTTCCACTCGAAGCTTTATAGTGATGATTTTTCCTCCCAGAATTATCATTCACAAAACGACCGCTACCAATTTTTCTTGTGGGGCTTTCTCCCCTCTTAAAATTCTTGATGAGAGATTTCCTCTCTACATCTTCTTCCTCCTGTTGGTTTAAGTCCGATTGATCCACTTTATCAAATTTATATCTCTTTTTATTATCAGGCCT
>JAMPIV010012389.1:0-35622 GCA_024509875.1 Oreohelix idahoensis
TATTCTTGATTTGGTCTAATGAAGATTGGCATTCTTCAGACCAACGGACCAGATTAGGCGAACCTTTCTTCAACAATGTTGAGAGAGGTGCCATGATCGAAGATAAATTTGGAATAAATCTCCCATAAAATTGAATTAAACCTAAGAGACTCCTAACTTGTTTCTTCGTTTTAGGAACAGAGATGTTCAGTATTTTTGAAGTATTGTGGTCTTCTGTCTTCAAGAGACCATGACCAACACGATGACCCAGGAAAAAGATTTCACCAAAACCAACAAAAGCTTTAGAAGGTTTCGCTGTCAAATTATTCTCACGTAGAGTGGACAGTAAGTCATATAACCCTAAATAGTGATCTTCCCAGGTATCACTGAAGAGACAGATGTCATCTAAGTATGCGATGACATCCGAACGATGTGACAGAATTCGACGCATCATGCGAACGAAAGTTGCAGGGGCGTTCATGAGACCAAAAGGCATAACATTCCATTGAAATAGACCCCTAGGTGTAGAAAAAGCAGTAAGAGGTTTGGCATGCTCTGCTAAAGGCACTTGCCAATAACCTTTAGACAAGTCAAGTTTAGTGAAGAATCTAGAATTAGAAAGTCTAATCAGTAGATCTTCTAACAAAGGCATCGGTTCAGCATCGAACTTTGTGACCTGATTCAATTTGCGATAATCAACACAAATTCGTATGTTCTTATCCTTCTTCCGGACAATAACCATGGAAGAAGAATATGGTGAAGTCGATGGTTCAATTATATTTAATTGAATCATTTCATCCAATTCCTTTTCCACCTGCGACTGAAAGTGTATAGGAATAGGATACGGCCTAACCCTAATTGGATTATTGTCGGTAAGAATTATGTCATGTTCTATGACATCTGTGTGTCCAGGAATGTCAGTGAGAACATCCTGAAATGTTTGTAACATCGACGAGACTTGTCGATGTTCGTCACCAGAAAGATTAGGAGAAACAGAAACGTTTTTCCAAGATTCCGTAGAATGTAATGGAACCACTGGAAGGGGAAGGTTGACATCAGAGAAGGTAGATTCCTCATCCTGTATGACAGACAGGGATGAATAATGGCCGTGAGGTGCAGGAGCATCATCCGTTGCCTGGAAAATAGGCAGCAAATAGTCCGGACGTTCGTGAAATTCCGAAAGCATGTTTATGTGGAAAGTTTTATGCTTTCCATCAATATCGACCACATAGTCAACATCGGAAATCCGAGAGACTATTGCATACGGACCTTTCCATGCAATAAGAAGTCTATTTTCCCTACTGGGGAGTAGGACGAATGCTTTGTCACCTGGACAAAGTTGTCGTAGACATCTATTCTTGTTAGCAAACTGTCTTGCCTTCTCTTTAGCAATTTCTGATGAAGCAGTTGCTAGCTTACATGCCTCAATGATCTCTTGTCTAAGAGCAATGACATACTCATATGAGGATTGAGTTTCATCGCTAATATCATCGGCAGTGATGAGATCGTGTAATAAAGACATAGGGCCGCGTGGACGCGCGCCAAAGACAAGTTCGAAGGGAGAAAATCCTGTGTGTTCATTAGGGACTTCTCTATAGGCAAAGAGAGCCGCGGGTAAAACCCTGTCCCAATCTTGAGGATGATCTTCAGTTATCTTACCAAGCAAAGTCTTGAGCGTTCTATTTAGACGCTCAACTAACCCATTAGACATAGGATGGTAGATACTACTGAGAGATCGTTCAATATGTAAGGTAGACATTACCTGTGACATAGTGTCAGATATGAGTTGAGTGCCATGGTCTGATAATATTTCTCTGGGGAACCCCAAGCGAGAAAATATCAACCAAAGAGCATCTGCGATATCTGTAGTAGATATGCTCTTAAGAGGAATAGCCTCTGGCCAACGTGTGCACATATCGACACATGTAAGGATAAACTGATGTCCTCTGGCCGACTTGACCTTAAAAGGGCCAATAATATCTATGGCCATTTTCTGGAACGGCCGAATAGGAATGTCAGCAGCCTGGATAGGCGCAGCATGTCGTGGTCCTCTAGATTTGACCTCCTGACATACCTTGCATGATCGGCAGTAAATACGAATGTCCTTATTGACAAAAGGCCAAAAGAAAGCCGCAAGGACTCTCGACTTCGTACGGGAAAAACCCATATGTCCAGCACATTGCGAGTCATGAGCATGTTGTAATATTTGCACTCTCATGCTCTTGGGAACAAGAATTTGCGAATGTGCCGACGTAGTCGAATCTTGTACCATACGTACAAGTACGCCGTTTCTCATTGCAATCCAAGATTTTCTATTTGTATCCTGATTCGGATCACCTTTCTTCGCAAGAACGAAGAATTTTTTTAAAGAAGGATCTTCTTCTTGCAATTTTATGAAAGAGTCACGAGTGATTACTAAGTGACTATCTTGGCTATCAACTTCATTATCACTATTCAGTGATGTTTCGGGTGTTTGTAGAGCTTGTGCTCTTGTAACTACTGCATTTGTAGCCTGCATGTTATTATCTTCCCAAGCAGCAATCTGCTGTGGGGTACACTCCCTAACTCCGTGAATACGACCAATAATAAGGTCCGCAATAGGATTAGGTAAGAGACAAGCATGCACATCCCCAGTAAAGAAAGGAGTGGCAATGCGAATTACAGCAGTAGGATATTTTTCTAGAGTGCCGCCAAATGTGACACATTTAATAACCCTTCCTGTAGCACAAGATGGATCTACAAGCGATTGTCTAACACCAATAGTGGTGCATCCGGAATCGAAAAGTAGTGAGACCGGAGTATCATTAACAAGACCCTTATGTAGAATTAAAGAACCCCTCCCGTCATGCGCAACAGCAGCAGGAAGAGCGGGAAGTGGGTGACCACAACTCAAAGTAGTTATGGTACCCGGTTCGAATAAAGTACTGCATTGGGGCATTTGTTTGCTCTCTCAAAGTCAAAAGCAGAACCAGTGACCGCGTCAAAGTTTTTATTATCAACAACATGATTACAGGCTCCCTCAGTTTCCTGTTGTACAGCATTAGCCTGCTGATATCTCTTTTTTGTGTTGAGATCTACCCCGACTATTATTACCTCTGAAGTTATCAGAGTTATTATTATCTCTGCAGTTATTATTGTCTCTATTGTAATTGTTATCCTGGTTCGAATTCCAGTTTCCACGATTACTATCATGTTCACATTGATGCGAACATCTATTTGTTTGGTTTTGAGGTCTTCGGCAGGAATAACCTCTATTACCATATCCTCTTTTGAAATGCCTATAATTATTAGGGTGATAGTAACGACCACTATCAGGTTGTCTCCAATTCTTCGAAGAAGAATCACCATGAAATTGGTTTCCATGATTTTGACAGAAATTACCACTGCCCTTTCTATCAAAATTTTGTTGGGATCTACGAGCAAAGTTTTGACCATACGGAGCTGCCGAAGCAACTGTAAACCTTCTTTCACCTTAGAGTTACCCATGGTTATGTGTGGGTGTGCAGTTACGTATTGGCAACAGAAATCTTCCATTTCTTTTATTGTTTTAGGTTTACGTTCATGAAGGAAAGCAAGGAAAGACTCATTGACAGACGACATGA
This sequence comes from Oreohelix idahoensis, assembly GCA_024509875.1. Lineage (NCBI taxonomy): Eukaryota > Metazoa > Mollusca > Gastropoda > Stylommatophora > Oreohelicidae > Oreohelix > Oreohelix idahoensis. The sequence goes on from JAMPIV010012389.1 coordinate 3,582, forward strand.
CTTTGTCTCTAAGTATTAAGTCCATAAGTCCTTCATAAGTTTTTTCCGTCTTAGATAGTTCAACCCATCGTGAGAAAGTAATGCGTATTCTTGCAATAAACTCGGAGAATTCAACTCCATTTTCAGGTAACATGTTTTTTAAATTGTAGACGATAGCCGTCTTCGTTAAGCTGATATTTCTTTAACAGAGCGGCCCTGACAACCTCATAATTGTTCTTGTCAGGTTCATCCACCATATTTAATATACTTAGAGCTTTACCTGTCAGTATCCCTGATAACTGATAAACATATTTTGCTTTGTCTATGTTATGAGCTGTACATGCTTGTTCAAATCTGTCCAGATAGAACATTATGTCATCACTGGAAGGACTAAATGTTGGTAACTTAATCTTAAAAGTATCATTATTAGCCTTACCAGAAGATGAACCCTTGTTTGAATCATTACCATTACTCATGTTCATCAATTTCAATTTTTCCAACTCTAAAGCTAAGACCTTTTCTTCATGTTCCATTTTTTGCTTTCTCTTTCCTCTCATCAGATTCTCTCTGTAATCTTCTCTCCTCAGCCTGAGCCTCTATTTGAAGTCTTTCAGCTTCTTTTTCAAGTCTTTTATTTTCAGCCTCTTTTTCAAGTCTTTTATTCTCAGCCTCTTTTTCAAGTCTTTTATTCTCAGCCTCTTTTTCAAGTCTTTTATTTTCAGCCTCTAGCTGGAGTTTTCTTTCCTCAGCTTCTGATTCCCTTTTTTGTTTTTCCATTTCCATTTGGAATCTTTTTTCATCCACCTGCATCTGCAGTTTCTTTTGTTCAGCTTCCATATGCAGTTTCTTTTGTTCAGCTTCCATTGCTTTATCATATCGAGCAGTTGCAAATTCTTCTAACTTATCACCAGTCTTCCCAAGCAATTTACCCTGCTCAATAAAGTGCTCAAATGTAGACATGTTGTCTAACATATGAGTCCAAAACCTGAAATAATTAACTAATTTATTTCAAACCTAAGTGTAACAAGTCTTAATTAAGCACTTGTATATTCACATCACCTTATATTATCCCAGTCTCTGTGGGAAACAAGTCTCCAATCAAAGAACTTGTATATGAAATATCACCAATCAATTCTTGATCATAAGTGCACTTCTCATTCAATAGTGCACAACACTATTCATCATTCATTTATCATCAGTGTAGTAGTAACAGTGCATTAGCATAGCCCATTAACTAATTACTATAACTGTAAACAATGACTATGTAAACACATGCAGAATGTAAACATTGAAAATGTAAACAATGCAAACAATGTAAACAATAACAATGTAAACAATAACAAAGATCAGCAACAATACAAAAACGTTCGCAGAAATCAACTAAAAATAAAGCAGAAATTAATGAAATATCACAAAAAATGTGACGATATCTGCGCTATAATTAAACAAAATACATGACACCACAGTGTATAAACAAAAATGTTGTATGAAACTAAATTATAGACAAGAGTAGGCTAACAAATACAAACAAATCAAAACAAAACTAAAGAATGCGAAATAATAACGAAAACAATATTAAAACATGTCATCACAGCTAACATAAATAGCAACAGAAGTCGCTTAGCAAATTCCAGTATCGGAAATTTGCAAACCCTACAGAAAACGCTCACAATAGACGACCTCTATGACGTGGCATAATCTAACGGAGACACCACCCAACCGAGAACCCGCTGAAATATAAACATATAAATATACAAATAACATATAGACATATAACATATAGAATGAGATGATACACAGAAGACTCAGCAGAAGTATAAGGGCACAGTTTACATACAAACAGGCCACTTAACTTATAGGCTTCCAATCGTCGAACAGCAGAAAAACGGATGTCAATCAACGTCCTAAAGAGCGAAGCTCCAACGATGATGGCACATCTGAACTGCTTCCACTGCTAACACGATGGTACTTGAGCTTCTGACATACTGTGTGTTGAGTTGTTTCGGCACTTGACCTTCTAATCCAAAAGTAAGTTGATGGAAATCGGTACTTGGCCTTCTTCAGAAAACAACCCGTTTCAACCGGCACTTGACCTTCACAAAAACGACAGCACTGGAACCTTGACAGCAGCAACTTGCTTGACTTGCGTAAAAGATAACAGCAGTCCGAGTTATCCGGCAACATGTAACAACGCCGGGTACTGTCAAATTCTTGTTTCCGTCAAAAAATTGAAATTTTGACTTTTACCGGGCAACGCCGAGTACTTTGAAAATGGTGAAGATGTTGACTGTCTTGAAGAATGTTAATTTCTTGAAGGATGTTGATGAATTCTTGTTGAAAATGAAGTGGGTAAGGGACCCCGTGTTTGCTGGTACCAGATCAACCCAGCTTATGGCCACCAAATGATGCGTGATGCCATATGATGATGGATGGTATCCGCATGTCTGGTTTTGTGTAGTGTGCAGATGTGTTCAGTCAAAACAATGTTCATACAAAAATAACAGGGCAATCCACATAGGACGTCAGTAAACTCACGACGTATAAAGTCAATGATTCTTGAAACAGCCGTTGACGTTTTTCTTCATTATTTATTGTGGACGCCACAGTGACAAAATGGTTACGCGAATATGTAGACACATCAAACAGTCATTATCACAGCAACATTCAATACAGCAATGGACGGTATACAGCATTACAATGATGAGTCAGATGCATGTTATATTTCATAGTGCTGTAAATGTAGTCAGGTGAAAAACTCCATCCTTTTCTATAACAGCCAAGAGATAACCAGATGTATGAGATCAGTTCACTCTCCTTAATCTGACTTCAGCAAGACAGACACGTCTGCCGAAGTATAAATAATGTCCTCAAAAATATCCTCTAGATAACAAAGGTTTTTCAAACCTAGTTCAGGTAACCAAGTAGCAAGTAATAGTCCTTGGGACCTGCATCAACCGATGCAGCACAATACAGCGACATGTGAGCTGGGAAAACATCTCGTGACGACGACTTTCGAAGACAGGCTATGAACCAGAAATCGCTCACGACCAAAAATCGATAGAGTTAATGAAAATGTTAATTTACCTTGCCTTCCGGAAATACACAGAAATATTATGCCTCCCGACATGTGGGAAACACTAGAGGTATCATCTCGAATAAACGAAATATCCATAAGAGGACTACACATCCCTGACAGAACAAAAAATAGCGGAGATCCCCTCTTCAACGAGGCATCTCTTTCGCCATTCAAATCGCTCACTCCACTAGTGGTGGGCGGAAACCGATCGACCAAAAAGCAAGACCAGTCATGCGCAGTCCGGCGCGAAAAATGACCACAGCTCAAAAACTCAACTGCATTCAATACCAACGCGAGAAGACAAATGCTTACCGAGAAAAGTAACTATAAATTTCAAGCAGTTGTTGCCCTTGCGTTATAAAATAGATATTGTAATAAAATGATGTTGCGAGAATTTATCACGCAACAGTGGGTGACCAGTTCCCTACCTCGCCACTTTTTCCTTCCCGGACTCAAGTCAGGTACTGATTTACAGCTGGGTAGACTGGAATGTGACGATACCACGAGTCTAAATCGACACCTTTGCCGCGAGAGACGAGCGCTCTCGCCACTCTGTCAATCGCACGCTCCTAAGACATTACAAAATATAAAAGTTTTATCAAAATCGAAAGAATGTTGACAAATTATATTACGCAAGTTGACTTGAAGATCAAAGCGTACGATAATTTCATGTACAAGTTGTTAATTTAGTGATGCATGAAAATGGATCAGCAGATTAAACGCATTTAAGATGATTCATTCTTCTAACCCAAACCAGAGATTGAAGGATAAACTGAATGTTGTACAAGACAAAGTTCTCAAAATCGATATTTTCAAACCGAAATCACTATCCATAATTGTGTCGAAAGCAGATAAGCTGGAATAATCAGGCTTTCTTGTTGGCTAAAAGCTGTGATTGCACGTTAGTGTAAACTCTGTTTAAAAAAATTAAAACTATAAAATTACGAAAGAAAGAAAGAAAGAAAAAAAGAAAGAAAGAAAGAAAGAAAAAGAAAGAAAGAAAGAAAGAAAGAAAGAAATATTTAATTTTACACGGCGGTTTTCCTTGTGCTGCATGTAGCATGTGCACGGTCGTCATGTAGTGTACAAAGATTTTAGCAAAATTATAGTTTTTAAGCCATTTGCTAAATCCATTCCATCTTGAGTATTTATCAAAATAATCTCCTTCTTCTTCAAGAACGATATCTGATGGCGTAGGTTATCATGTTTCTCTACAACTTCTGATCTCAAGTTCAATGTATCAAATTTTTTTTTTACTGACATCTTTCAGTGCTATGATGTCAGATTGTTCAGTATCTCCTCTCTTTGACGTTTTCTATCTTTGTTTTCCTGAAATATGTCCCGTTGTCGCAATATATTTCAGTTTCCTTTGTCTCATTACGTGCCCTAAGAACGTGGATTGGTTCCTACTAACGTGAGTAATGCGGTTACTTAGCGCACTGGATTCCTTCAGGATATCCTCATTATTTGTTTTTAGTTGCCTGCACTGGTTACAAATTCTAGTATTTAAAATCATAAAATGTTTTTTTAGAAGACAGGAATACAAGTGCTGTTAAAAGAACAAGAAATGAGAAGAAGACGCTGCAGATGGCTAGGACACATATTGAGGAAACCTGTTGACAGCATGACATGACAGTCTTGTTCTGGAATCCTCCAAGGTAAGAGAGATAGAAGAAGACCAAAGAACACACGGAGAAGAGAACTGGAGACAGACATGATGGGAATGAAGAAGGCATAGAAAGACGTTGAGCTGATGGCACGTGACATGAAGACTTGGTATACGTTTGTTGAAAGTTTGTTCTTCCACGGGAAGCTGAAGGATGATAAATGCAAAAGTCTAGTTATCGCTAGTCAAAGGTAGAAGACCTATTAGAGCTGGATCAGACGTTGAGCTGATGGCACGAGACAAGAAGACGTGGTATACGTTTGTTGAAAGTTTGTTCTTCCATATGAAGCTGAAGGATGATAAATGCAAAAGTCTAGTTATCGCTAGTCAAAGGTAGAAGACCTATTAGAGCTGGATCAGACGTTGAGCTGATGGCACGAGACAAGAAGACGTGGTATACGTTTGTTGAAAGTTTGTTCTTCCATGGTAAGCTGAAGGATGATAAATGTAAAAGTCTAGTCATCGCTAGTCAAAGGTAGAAGACCTATCAGAGCTGGATCAGACGTTTAGCTGATGGCACGAGACAAGAAGACGTGGTATACGTTTGTTGAAAGTTTGTTCTTCCATGGTAAGCTGAAGGATGATAAATGTAAAAGTCTAGTCATCGCTAGTCAAAGGTAGAAGACCTATTAGAGCTGGATCAGACGTTGAGCTGATGGCACGAGACAAGAAGACGTGGTATACGTTTGTTGAAAGTTTGTTCTTCCATGGTAAGCTGAAGGATGATAAATGTAAAAGTCTAGTCATCGGTAGTCAAAGGTAGAAGACCTATTAGAGCTGGATCAGACGTTGAGCTGATGGCACGAGACATGAAGACGTGGTATACGTTTGTTGAAAGTTTGTTCTTCCATGGTAAGCTGAAGGATGATAAATGTAAAAGTCTAGTCATCGCTAGTCAAAGGTAGAAGACCTATTAGAGCTGGATCAGACGTTGAGATGATGGCACGAGACATGAAGACGTGGTATACGTTTGTTGAAAGTTTGTTCTTCCATGGTAAGCTGAAGGATGATAAATGTAAAAGTCTAGTCATCGCTTGTCAAAGGTAGAAGACCTATTAGAGCTGGATCAGACGTTGAGCTGATGGCACGAGACAAGAAGACGTGGTATACGTTTGTTGAAAGTTTGTTCTTCCATGGTAAGCTGAAGGATGATAAATGTAAAAGTCTAGTCATCGCTAGTCAAAGGTAGACGACCTATTAGAGCTGGATCAGACGTTGAGCTGAGGGCACGAGACAAGAAGACGTGGTATACGTTTGTTGAAAGTTTGTTCTTCCATGGTAAGCTGAAGGATGATAAATGTAAAAGTCTAGTCATCGCTAGTCAAAGGTAGAAGATCCATTAGAGCTGGATCAGGAGAAAGGGATCTGCTTCACCAAGGATGAATGTGTCAGTTGACTTTTTAAAATCTGTTAAAGTTCAAGTAATCTATACATTGCCCCTATATAGTTCCCCGGGGGGTTTCAGAACAGACAAAGAAAGTATAGGGCAACTGTAACCTCAAGCATGTCGTAAGAGACGACTAATGTGAGGTTGTGCATGTACATGTATGTCCCCCGTTAGAAAAGCTTGCAATGGTAATGCAACTTTCAATATCTGTATGACAACCACGATCCACCTGCTTTTCTCTGCCTCAAAGTGATCATGAATTTATTGCAGTAGGGTCTTTCAAAGTAAGCACAACTCAAGAAAGCTGCCCCAGACCTCTGCAATCCAAGAGTCTAATTCAGCTGCAGATATTACTGTCTGTCCTATGCGGATATAAATCAAGTTTCACCATTCCTCTTCACTGAGTCTGTCCCAGGACATGTCCAGAGAGTATTAGACGTCCCTCAAGTTTGCAATAGTTATGAAGGATAATCTATAATTGGTGCTGGCAGAGTAATATAGGGGTTCCAGTAATGTCATTATCTGCCTGGCTAAACACTCGGAGTAGTTTCCATCCAAAAGCATCATTCAAAGTCAATGTGCTCCCTCCGAAGTGCACACAGCCTCCCATTGGCCTGAGCTCAGGCTTGACTGAATTTGGAACATCCTTTACTATTTTCCATATATAATTCTATAATGTGCCACTCAAATTGAGGCCATATTCACCACTGTAAACTTATCCTTACTATAATTTTGGTGAATTAATCTGAAATGTGGGGAATGAGTTTCTGCATCAGAAAACAATCCGTCCTTAGCATTGTTATGTAATATGTGTGATCTCAATCCACTGTCCGTCCAGTACTTCCAAATGGATTGTATAGGCGCGGTCAACTACCTCTGTTACCGGGCCTTTATACTGCTAAATTAATAGCCATATTGTGAGGTGAGAGTGACATTAGGCCAACTGCCCAACCTTCCGCTCCCCACTCTCCTCGAATGATCACTTAGTTTTTGGGTTCAATTCTGGCTGATTATCATCAATGCTAATGTTTGCCAGTTCCCGGACTGCGGCTTCAAACTGAGTCTGGGATGACCCGGTTGTGATTAGGTTTTCTCTGGGTGCCATATGCAGAGATGCTAATGTGAATATTTTTGGGGAAGACTGTTTTTGGAAAGGGGTTTTCCTATCCACTGTGTCTACCCTATCCTGTTTATTTATACTTTTACTTTCCTTCTTATTTTTAGGCCCATATTTTTTTTCACGCTGCTTTCTTAGCAGGGGAGTATTATTTTTCCACCCTGTGGAGTTTACCTTGCAGCACTGGTCGCAGGCGTCAACAAATTTATCAATGTCTTCAGCTATACCTGGCCAGAAATATGCTACAGATGTCCTTTGACGTGTCGTACCCATCTTCTGGTGTACACCGTCTGGTAGAACATGTGCTTGTGCCATCACGTTTTCCCTATAACTTCTGGGCAGCACTAGCTGTCCCTCCCTGTTGGATCCTGCTCTAGCTTTCCTGTAGAGCAGTCCCTCCTTCATATAAAATTGTCCCTTTCTAGGGTGTGTATGGCTGTTTGGCAGTTTGCCAAAGCAAGGTTTTAATGATTTATCCTTTTCCTGGGCCTGTCTCATCTGCTTTGGATGAATAGTTAGTGGTGGTGTGTCCTCCTTTCTAGGGGTCGACCTGACCTGAAGTGTGGTCATTACAACAGGTTTTACCGGGCTTCCTAGAAACACATATTTCTTTCCTAACACCAGCGGGTAATTAGGGTCTTCACACACGGCTGCTCTAATCACTCCTTCCACGTACCTTGTCTTAACATTGATCTCGGCTACTGGAAGTGTCATGGTGGCTGTTCCCATGAGGGCCCCTTGTATCTCCACTTTCTCTGTGGTATACTGGTCAGGGTGCACCAGGGTTGCACTCACGACTGAGTCATATTCCAATCCGGAATCATAAAGGCACCTAACGGTGGCCCCATTACATAACACTTCTTCACAGGTGGGGGGATGTTGAAGATTAATATGATTCTCTGTCAGTTTCTTCCTCCCCTTGTCCACTGTGATCATGCATGCCGCGCGATATGGAGGAACTTTCCTACCACAGTCAATAGTATTATGATTTTGCATCCTACAAATTTGGCACCATTTCCTTTCTGGGTTTTCCCCAGAGCAGTCCATTTCTCCAAATAGGTCTCTAGTCGGGCCGAGAACTGGTGGTAGGTCTCCCCCGTGAGTAATTTAGCCTGTCTAAATTTCTTCCTATAAAATTCACAGTTTTTCTCGTATCTGACCAATAGTGCATGTTTAAGAATGTCATAATCGTCTTGGTCATCTTTACTGAGCTTGGAAAATACTTCATAAGAATTTCCCCTAAGTCCCTGGGATACTTTAAGGCTCCACTTATCCTTCTCCAACCCATATGTTGTAGCTAAACTTTCAAAACGGCTAAGGAAGGACTCAATATCATCGTCTTTCTCAATAAAAGGATCCTAATGAAACCCCATGGCTGATGAGGAGACCCCCTGGCTTGCAGCTGAGTCGGAAGTGGATGGGCTAGTTCCATTTTCAGGAGCATGGCCTTGTAACTCTAACTCTCTTAGTCGTAACTCATGCTCCCGCTGTAACCTTTTATCTTCTGCTTCCCTTTCAGCAGCCAGTCTTTTGTCTTCCCTTTCCGCCTCCAACCTCTTTTCCTCCAACTGCAGCCTCTTAATCTCAGCCTCCCGATGAGCCTCTAATTTCTTAAGTTCTCTAGCATCTTCTAACATAATTCGTTTCTCCTCCGCAAATCTATCAGCCTCTAATTTCTTAGCCTCCCTAGCATCTTCCCTTTCTCTGGCTATATATTTATCAACCTCTGCTGTAACATAATCAATTAAAATCGGTCCCTCCATACCCATTTCCTTCGCAGTCTGCACAGCAGAAGATCTGTACTTGGCCAATTCTGCCATCTTAATATTCTAACCAATGTGATTTAAATAAACCAAAATATCTAATTAATATCTAATTAACAGGACAACACAGAGCAATGTCAATTCACCAAAACCTCCACTTATTTACTTATTATATAACTTTGGACATCCCGGACGAGCCCCCACTATATGTGGTGGGTCGATATTACTTATCTATATATTTATGTAGCAGATGTGAAGTCAGCTATGCAAGCTCCTGAGGAAGTTTACCTTTTAACTATATGTCAGGAAACCTGTCTTGCTTCCACCAATGACTACCACCCGCTATGTATGTTATCCCCAATTTATATGTTTATAATGTATGAATGTTGTGTAGCTACGTGTCTAGGGTATATGCAATGTATGTGCAGAAAATAACAACAACCACACTTTAAGGTTAATAAACAATTAAGTAAACAACTCCCTAATGAATTTTGGTCTGAACAATTTTTTACAAATGTATTAAGTATAATTGAGTTGATTCATAAAAGATGAAACGTCAAGATATATTTACACACAAATTAGTTTAACTATTAGAGTCTATTATTTCCTGAACTAGGAAGTGTTCTTCGTGTAATACTTTTTGTCCAAAATTAAGTACATATTTGGGAAATCAATATTGTCATCATTTTATTTAATCTGGTTGATATAGTAACTGGTGGAGAATATTTCAGTGAATTCACAAGGCCCCAAAACACAGGGCTTATCTTAAGATATTTGTAGAAAATTCTGCGATGTCCTGGTTATACGTCTTCCTCCTCACAGCACTGCTCAGCTTTCAGGATTCAAGATAAGGTAGGGCCCTCAAATCATATGGCCTCGAACAGGTACCAGGGTTGAACAACAACGTGACTGGCTCACTTCAGTTTCACACCCAGAAACTCGAAATATCGAATTTTTTCACTATGTAAGTTAATTACAGGCCATAAATGGTCACACAAGATCTCCTGCTGAATAACAGAACAGCGAAGGCATCTGATCACACTTGTCTGTAAACGTTATTAACTTTACATGTGAAAGTTTAAATTGAAAGTGGCAAGGAACGCTCGTCTTTCTGAGTATTTATTTCACTTTCTTAGTTATGCTCAGCAACCAATCAGGGGACTTCCGTTCCTACGCGTCTATTTTCAAAAAAGTTAACCTACAATTTTCAAATCAGGAGACACCCCTTTCTATTGCCTCAATATGGCTAGCTTCAGTAACGAAATCCCAGACACGTCTATATATGTCCTCATTCTAACTACCATATCGCTAGTATTATCTAAGTCATGTTAATCCAGAATGAAAATATTTACTTAGTCTACCGTTCGTCATCTAATGTATAAGGTTTCACACTTCTGGCTATTATTTTTACCATTTTCGTCTTTCCTTTATATTTATTCAAATAACATATCTTTCTTTTTACATTAAGATAATATATTTAGACTAAAGAATATTATATATTTAACAACTAATTAGTAGCATTTTAATCTTCATTTTTAGTCTTTATTTTTCCTTTCGTTCGTTTTGGCCATTTAGTTTCAGTTTTAACATTCAAACGAGCTCTATGCATTTCCCCCGTTCTCTCCCTTGTCTTTTCCAAGAAATACACGATTTCTAACTACACTAACTTTCACGCGTGCATGTTGGTTAAAGGCTTGCAAGTCTGTGACGTCACATTGGCATTTTCAACTATCGGCGTTTTACGCGTTAACCCTTTTGGAACCGAGAAATAAAACTAGTCTTACAACTGGGGGGAATTTTGCGAGACCATATGTGGGCGTGTTGTACATACAGATTGTATTTTACGACAATGTATCTGGCTGTATCATCGTGTAAAACTTATTGCTACAGAAACCACAGCTGCAAAAGCACGTGAATGCTTCGGTGCAGGTTGTAATCGAGTGGCCCAGCAGCAGTGATGACGTCATTGGAAGCAGAAAGAAAAGTGAATGAATATATAAGTTGTCTTCAGCTGCATGACTGTTGACAGCAAGTTTAAATATATGATTATATTTTACGGGTGTTGAGTGGCTGAATGGTTAACATGCTTGCTTCTCGATGCATAGTTAATGGGTTCAAAACCAGGTAGATTCACGATCCAGTCTACCCAGCTGTATATATAGATGCATGACTCTGCTCCTGAGTTAAGGAAGGCAAGGGCAGCGAGAAAGGCAACGGGGCCCTCATAAAGCTGTGACCTAGTATAATGAAGTCTTTAACATGTCACTCCTCTATGGCATTATCTGATGTGGGGCTATCTTTACCTTCTTACATGTGATGCTTGTAGATGTCACCATGATTTTCTTTTTCGTTCCCTGTGGAGCATGGAACCAAGACTGCTACTGGTCGCCTTTGCACCAAGCGTTCACTTTGCAGAAGTGGTTGTTGTAGCAATTTGCTTTACGTGACAGTGTTGCCAGTCTCATGCACAACCTCATATTAGTCGCCTTGTACGACATGCTTGAGTGTGCAAGACTCCTGATCTTTCCTTGTCTCATCAGACACGCCCGGGCACTACACGTGGCCGTGTAGATATTACATATGCATCAATATATCATTTGTATTCATATAAGCCTAAACGTTAAATAAAAGTTAGCTAAAATATTTTGCCCATATAAAAAGACAGAACACCTTGCTTAGTACTGTAGCGAAAGGGACAGATACACTTTGGTAATCGCCCCCGTAATTAGGAAATCTTTATGAATATCGCAATATAATTCTCTATATGTGAGATTCACTAAGGGGGAATCACCTAATTATTCTGGGACGAAAAGGGAGACAACCAATCAGAAGTGCCTAGAAAAAGCCAATCAAACGCAGAAGTAACGAAAAAGAGAAACTCGTCGGAATGACAAAAGGAGATTCAACCAGAGACAGATTAAACCAATAGGTGAGAGGGAGATTCAATCATACACGAGCTCATTCAAATCATACGGACGGCCCGGGAAACTGTATATAAGCCCACGTTAGACTCCACTCTGGACTCTCTAAAGAATTCAATTCAAGATCTCATAGCTGAGAAGACGTCCAGCAGATTGACCCACACGAGTAAGAAGCCACAAGCCACAGCAGACAGCTAAGGAATCAAGCTGACTTGCTCTTGTGAAGCTGATTGCTTAGCAATAAGCTCACGCCAGTCCTCGTGATAGGTGTCGGAAGGATATGTTAAAAAATGTGTAGATTGTTAATTATTCTAGTGTCTTGTAATTTGAGGTAATATTTAACAGTAATATTATGATTTACTTTGATGTGCATGCTGATGTCTTGTCTTGGTATTCCTAAAACTACGCTGACAACTGAAGTTGGTCTTCGCCTGAATATAACCTGAAAATAATACTGAGCCGCATTTACGCAGTTAGACTCCTTATAAGGACTTCAGAATGCTAGCCCACATTCTTTTTAGGGCTTAGCTTGTTAATGCTGTTTGCACACGGAAAATTCTTCTTCTTCTACATCTTCTACTATTACTACTACTTTACTTCTTCTTCTTCGTTCGATACAAATTCCTTATTTTTATAAAGGAAACAATTTTGGAAACAATTACTAAGGACCAAAGAGTATTCAGAAAAATTGTAAAATAGTGTCCTGTGTGTGTTTTTTTTTCTACACCTCACGGTAGAAGAGGAACTACTAAATAAGTAAGTGTTTTACTGATTGTATGACGTACTTCTTTGATCGACATGACCACGGCCTCATGACTATATTGTCAAAATGAGGATTCTGATAAATAGCGGTTCGTTATCATCAGAGGATCGTCTTTCTTGTAGACAACATATATCATAATCTGGTGCATATGTTTGCAGGTTCCTAGACGAGAGAGCGAGAGAGAGAGAAAGATAGAGAAAGAGAAAGAGATCAGCAACCAACGTTTCTGGTGCAGTGCATAACAAACTGCATGGTGTGAGAAAAGGGCCAGCTCTGCACGACCTGGTAGTAGCATTGAGTCTACCTGTCCAAGTGAATAAAGTTTCTTGTAAAGTCTACACCTGATCACGCTACAGAAGTGTATATAGAGGAAAAAACTGAAGGAGATAAGAAACTGTTTTATTGAGAAAGCAAAATCCAAAAGTCACCGAATGGCGGATATGATAATAAGAGATATTGACAATTTATTTATTTCCAGCTTATGATTTTGTAAATACCTATCAGAAACGTTTACTAGACATCTATTTTAATTAGTAAAGTGTACTGATATCTTTTATAAATGGCAGTTGGTTGATTTTGTTTAAATTCCAGTTACAGTTCGAAATTTTATTTTTGCGTGAACTTCACAGGAATAATTGATACAGGTAGGGATAATTAACGAGCTGCATTTCACATAAACTATTATGACATAGACAAGACACTCTTGGAGCATAGGATAGGTCTAGCGAGAATGTGACTTACTTCACGGCTGTCTTCTACAGCTACCATCTAGAGCTGTGCAGTTATCTACCTGACTTGTACTGTGACATCCCTACCTGTTCACCAGTTCTCATCACCATTTCTGGGAACTATTTTATTATCTATCTTCCACTTCGCCACAAATACCATAATGGAAGGCAGAGTTGAAAGCAAACGTTCAAGTGGAAGACAGAGCTTTAAGTGGGAAGATATCAAGAGATGGACAGGAAAAAGTCTGTCAGAGTGCGCCATCAAGACAAGAGACAGAAGACGTTGGAGATCCATCGCATCCGACTTTCGTTGTGGAGATTACACAGATAATGATGGTGAGACGTTTTCATTGTTTTCGCGGCATCAAAAGAAAGAAAAGTTGAAAATGACAGAACTAGGGTAATCTGAGCTTGAGGTTGCTTGAGCTATTAAAAAAAAAAAAAGAAAACTAGATTAATGCACGTTTTCCTATTCCCTTGTTTCCGCGTGATTTGCTGTGGCGTTTTCCCGTCACACCTCGCAAGGTGATCACGTGTCTTCACAAGAGGTCCCACTCTTTCTGCTTCCGTCCAACTTCCTGTGCTAACAACCGCGTGACAATCACAACTAATCCCTTTTGGGCTGGAAAACGATTGTTTCTAAATGCAGTTCCTGTTTACTATTAATCCTCACTTATTGACCTTTCGGTTTTTTTTTTATAAAATGTGCAAATGTTGTGGTTCTGTTACGCTTGAGCCCTCTGTCGACGTCGAAATTTGTAGGAATTAAGAATCAGATAATGTATTTATGTCTCACTAAATCAGGATTGTGCCGTTGACCCTTTTGATTGTTCGATGCCGGCTATGGACCATTTTGATTTATCGATAAATTCTATGGACCCAATTGATTGTCCGATAAAGGCTAAGGATCTTTTTGATTGTCTGATTAAGGATATGGACCCCTTTGATTGTCCGATGAAGGATATGGACCCCTTTGATTGTCCGATGAAGGCTATGGACACCTTTGATTGTCCGATGAAGGATATGGACACCTTTGATTGTCTGATGAAGGCTATGGACACCTTTGATTGTTTGATTAAGGATATGGACCCCTTTGATTGACCGATGAAGGATATGGACACCTTTGATCGTCTGATGAAGGCTATGGACACCTTTGATTGTCTGATGAAAGCAGTGGTCCCTTTTGATTATCCGATGAAGGTTATGACCCCATTGATTGTCCGATGAAGGATATGGACCCCTTTGATTGTCCGATGAAGGATATGGACCCCTTCTTGGCAAAAATATACATAAAGCATAATTTAAAAACAAAAAAACTTTACATTTAAATATTTTAGGTTATGTATATCTACACGGACCCCCTAGAGTCCATTTATGGATCCCAAAGGTTCCGTGAACCAAAAGTTAAGAAACCCTGCCCCTAGAGCGAGGTAGTAAATTCTTTTTTTTTTTAAGTAACCTTTTTTTTCTCTACTCTGTCGTTATTTTTTTAATTTATTTCTTTCTTTTTTTTATATATTTCATTTTTATATTGTCATTCTAGCAGACTTTATTTAGTCTGGGAGTTGTATTGTCACTCTAGCAGACTTTATTTAGCCTGGGAGTTATTTTTAGTGAACTGTAATTTTTATGTTATAAAAGAACAGTAAATGGATGTTCGTCTTGGCTGTCTTTTCTTCTTTCCTGATCCTTCATATTTCTTTTGTCTATTCTTCTTTCATTCATATGTCTAGCTTTCTGTCTGTTTTTCCTCTTCTTTTCACGAAGAAGTGAAACTTTCGTCTCTTATTCCAAAACTTCGTCTTCTCCTGTTTTCTTATTTTTTAAATAATCTTTCTTTCTTTCTTTTTTTTTTTTTTTTGCTTCATCTACTTCTGTTTCGTTTTTTTTTCTTTCTTTAATCTGTGCTTCTTTCTTGTTTCTGTTTTTTTATTCTTTCTTTTTTGTTTTCTTTCTTTTTCTTCAGTTTTACCTTCTGCGACTCCTTTTTTCTTCTTCTTCCTCTTCTTCATCTCTCTTCTTCCTCTGCTTCTTCTTTCTTCTCTTGACTATTGCTCCACAATCTGGGATGGTTGCTCAATGTCCAACACAAAGAGACTCCGTTCACTACACAAGCGTGCAGTGCGTCTAGTCTCTGACAACTGCCTAACTCAGTGTGTAGATCTATTTAAAAATCTCCAAATACTGCCCTTAAGAAAGCGCCTTCTGTTTAACAAAGCTAAATTTGTTCACAGAATCCTGTCACACAATGCTCCAGCATATCTGTGGCCAATGTTCAAATACAACGAAAGACGCAGTCAACGCTTTAACAAATTGCAAGTGCCCAAGCCTAGGCTTGACTTATTCAAGAAAAGCTTAGCGTACTCTGCTGCTCATCTTTGGAATTGTCTTCCACATAACCTAAGAAACAACCTCAGTCCCTATTCATACAATCGTAGACTTTTCGAATACTTTATTAGTTCTGATTACATGCCCCCCTAATCAGATTATCTTTTCTTATAATATCAACTGTAGGTTCTAATGACGATGTTTGTACTTTTCAACATATTTTATGTCATGTTTATAAGTAGTTAATGTTAATATGAGTGTGCTATTTTATTTTACTTTACAACGTTGAATTCCTTGACATTGATATGTAAAATGCATATGGGAATAAATGAATTCAGTATGAAAGGTGAGAGAAAGGAAGGGCAGAATGTCAGATGGGCCTGCGTGCCCAATTCTCAACCTCTGAAAATAAAGTTCGTTCGTTTGTTCCTTGTCCTCTGTTTCTTCTTCTTTGTCCTCTTCTTCTTCTTCTCTCCTCCTCTCTTCTTCTTTATATTTATTCTTTTTCTTTCCTTTTTTTTTTTAATTTTTCCTCTATTGTTTTTACCTTCTTTCTATTCTCTCTGTTTTTTCTCCGTTCTCCTTCTTCTTATTGTTTCTTCTTCTTTTTTTCTGGTTCTTCTTTTTCCCTTTTCTATTCTACTGTTCACTCATCCTGTGTTTCTTCTTATTTTTCTTTCGCTGTCCTTCTTTCCTTCCTCTGTTTCCTCTATTACGATTAAGTATTATTGGAAGACTCAGTTTCATTTGCAGACTTTTCAAACAACTTGATGATTGTTACTCCCCTTCTTTTACATACTTTTGATGTTTAAACCCTCGGTTCTTAAACACTGTAGTTAACATTTAGTAACAGTTTGTTTACAATATTACTTGGCAGAAAAGTCCGTTTAATTCACTGCATTTCTTGTCATTCCAAGTTTAATAAAGCTGGGAGTCTTGAACAACAAACAGAGAAGAAGAAAAGCATGACTGTACCCTCAGGCAGTACGAGGCAACTAATATGAGTTTGTGCTTGGGGCAAGTTTGGTGCAAGCTTCCTACAAGAGGACAAATTATTCTTCTTCGTACACTCTCAGACGTCTACTTGAATGTTTTCAAAGAAAGCAGTAGTCAATTTGAGGCTATTTGAATCTCCGTAGAGCTTTTCCACGAATGGTACTGGTGTCGGCCGTATGCGCTTTCTCTGGCCCGCATATGTTGGGCAACTTTGAAGCAGATGTTCAGCAGTCATTTTATCAGTGGTACAGTTACATTGATCGGTAGTTTCTATCTTTAGCTTGTTGAATAGTGTCGTAAATTTATTTTGAGAGAAAAGAGTCTTAGAAATAGTGGTCCGGTTTAGAGTGAAATGATGTTGGAAAACTCAGTGATAGAAAATGTAGAGATTAAATAGTTGCTTCACAGCGTGCTGGAGGAGAGTAAAGACAGACTTATTTACGACAAATCGTTTCTCTCAATCTTCTCTTCCGCTCTCCTGGTCAAACAATTATTTGCCAGTTTTCCAGACACACCTCTGCGCGCACACCGATTTGGTGTTTTCAAACACACAGACGACGTAGATACAAATTATATTAAACGAATAGGGGAAAAGTTGGGCTTTGGGTATCTCCAACACAGTACTCAATGAGTTTATGTGATTTTATTCACCTTAAACATCAATCACTAACAAATATCAGGTATTACATAAATTATCATAAGTACACAAATGCAAATAACAAGTTTGGGAGGGGTGAAGAAGATTGGTATCGACTAAGCCCTTCCCGCTTATTAGACAAAGATAAACCCAGTCCAGAGATAGATAATATCAGGAACACGGGTACGTTAACCTAACAGTGAAGTTAATTGCTCTGAAAGAGGTGTTACAAAGTTAGGTATAGGTGATAGAAAAAACCTGTTCTTCCCAGCTGTTCTTCCTTTTACTAAGCAAATGGAAAGGAGGGGGTTTAAAACAGAGTTAACCAATTATCACCTCCCCCTTAAAGGAACAGTGCAGGGAGTACAGAAAAATTATATTACCAGGCACGAAAGTTAACAGAAGGGTTACAAGAGAAAAAAAAGATTAAATTTCCTGTCATTCATGCACACGCGTGAGGATCCACACTCATATACTCACACACTTACCGAATGCAGCCTCAGACGATCCATAAAAGTATATAAAACAGCAAGTATTCTCTTGACATGTGAACTGTCTAGTCCTTCGATGTCCCGCCCCAGATGTTTGCGAGATTTTGCTGGTAACAAATATTCTCACTTATCGCAAGACTTGAAGACTAAGAGTTCTTGTGTTTTTTATTATATAAAAAAGGAGTCTATGGGATGGCACTGACACAGTTCGGCACAGGGGTGAAAATGAAGTGGTCTCTTTTAATCTTCCGCTATGGTAAAATTCCTTCAATGCGTGATGATAGTAACTGACCGGAAAGTTTTATTAAATCCAATTGAGGAAAAACTAGGCTCAGTCACAGTCAGGAAAATATGTACTCTCTCACAGTAAACAGTAAATATAATATCGCTACTGGCGATGATTACCTTCCAGTTTATCTTACAGGTTTGTAATGGTAATTTGATGATTGTTCTTTACAATGTTCTTGGGTGGGCTTTATTTCATTTAATTCTGACAGCTAGGTCGCAAAGGACCGCCACAAGATTATATTTAAAAGAAATGTTTCTTCAATATGACTGGAAGTTTATAGGATGATTTCTTTATTTCTTTCTTTATTTAGCTGGGACCGCAGGTTACGATCACTCTGTGTGAAAGAAAAAAGACATGTAACATACCGAAAAATCAAGCGCGATAAATTTCCCATTAAGCCTATAATACACTCGAGTATTTAATTATGTATTTAATAAACACTGCGCGAATTCTAGTGGTTAAAAACACACATCTATAAAACTAGGACTTAACTGAATTTATTAATTATAAATTCCTTTGCGACTTTAAAAGTTAATTTAAGCATCTATTATCTTTTGAAATAATATAATAGATAGATCATTATATTTACAACTGGAACTATTGAGATGGTTTAATTTAATAGATTTAAATTAACACAAAATCCATTGAAATAGAATGACTGAACTAGACCACTGATCACTTTACACAATATATTACCGCTTTGCACAGAATAGAAATCACTGCAAATATATATATAAAATCCAGGGGAAAATCTATAACAAGATTTCAATAAAGCTAGTGCTTCTGTAAAGGTCTGGCCAGCGAGTGATAAAGTGTCTATTCTTCATGGTCTATTTATCTAAAATGGAATGTAAGTTGAGTGGGACATGAAAAACTTGACAGCTTATTTCATCCCAGGAACTTTTGGGGATCTGACCGCCAAATCAAGGGGAGAAGCCGCCCCCTGGTCTTCGTATCTCCGCTCGCTGCTGCCCGTTTCGGCTTTCGGCTTTCCCCGTTCGCTTTCTGCGCGTTGACACCGAGACGCGAAAATAGCGGCAAGAAAACCGCGTCTCGTATCAGGGACCACTACTGTCTTTGATAGCGCCGATAGTCTCCCCTGAAATCCCTCAGTCTGTCTCTTTGATCGTGGTCGCATTATCTGTTTGATTCTGGCAACGCCCCCCCCCCCCTCCCCCCACTGGCCAAGTTAATGAAAATAACTGCCTATGATTGTTCAAGAGATGTTAGTGGGCGTGATTTAATCTCTCCTTAAATCAATGCGATGACCAGAATCAAACGATAGGTAAACTCTCCGCATATCAATCAGCAAACGTGTTTGCCCTCTGTGTGGAACAGTTGCATAGCTAATGAATCCACGTGAAAGAAGTCCCGTTTTTACAAGAATTACAACAAAGTTCAGGGTCAGCCGAGTTCGTCCATCACAATCGTCCCCTCTTTTGAGACGTGAAAACGTGTTTTCATGTTTGATTTATGACGATGAAGCTGCCCTGATCGGTAACTTTTGGATGATTGGTATCTTCACCCTCCTCCTCTTCCTCTGTAGTCCAGTTTCTACTCAGGAAATCAGCCCCGACTTTCTGTCTTCCCGGAATATATTCCACTTTGAAAGAATAAACGCTTAAAAGGAGGGCCCAACGCATGATCCTAGCGTTAAATTCTTTATTGGCACCAAGAAATGCTAACGGAGCGTGGTCTGTTTGCACCGTGAAAGATGTACCATAAAGAAACTCATGATGGCGTCTGATACCGTCAATCAGAGCAAGACATTCCCTTTCAACTACGCTGTAGTTCCGTTCCGCTTTATTTAATTTCCGACTGCCATAGGCAACTGGAAATAGCATGTTCAGGTCACTGTCATCGGCTTGAAGCAGTGTTGACCCGATGCCCTGACCTGACGCGTCGACCCGTAATACAAAAGGTTTGTTGAGGTCAGGCAACCTCAAAATGGGGTATGCAGACAACTGTCCTTTCAAAGTGCTATACGCGTGTTCGCACTTTTGATCCCATATGACCTTATCAGGACAACCTTTCTTTGTGAGGTCAGTCAGAGGTGCCGTCAGTCCGTTGAAGTTCTGGATGTACTTCTGATAGTATGCACATAGCGATATGAAGGAACGTACGTCTTTCTTCGTTCGTGGTCTTTTTGCTGCCACTATTTTCTCCACGTTCTTCTTAATAGGCCAACTGCATCCGTGAGAAATAGTGTGCCCCAGGAAGTCTAACTGTTCAAACCCGATGAGACATTTGCTAGGTCTGGCTGTGAGACCCGTTTCCTGTAGTCTCCTGAGGAGCATAGCAACCGTAGCAATATGTTCTTCATAGATTTCCGATGCAATTAATATGTCATCCATGAAATTATGGATATGGGGACTTTGCAAAGGTTCTAGAAGCTTCCTCATCATCCTGGTGAACACTCCTGGTGCGTTATGCAAACCGAACGGCATCACATTAAATGTGTAATGTCCTTCGCTAGTGCTGAAAGCTAACAAAGGTTTAATTTCCTCCTTGACTGGTATTTGATAATAACCTTTACTGAGGTCAATCTTGGAGAAGATCTTTGCTTTGCTGAGCTTGGTGAACAACTCAGAAACAGTTTGGAGAGGTTCGGGCTGGAATTCCGTTACAGCGTTTAGCAACCTGTAATCAATGCACAGCCGAACTTCCTTATTGGGCTTCTGCAACAGCACTACACTCGAGCTGTAAGGAGATGTAGACTCACTGATAATTCCTGCCTGACGCAGCTTGTCTATTTCTCCACGAAGTGCATCAGCTTTAGCGTACGGGATGGGGTAAACTCTGGTTTGAACCGGGGTCTCGTTTGTTAATTTCATATCAAATTCAATGAGATTTGTTCGACCAGGTACATCCGTTAAGACTGCACTGTACTGTTTTAGTAGAGCCCTGGTTTCTGTTTGTTGTTCTGGTGAGAGATTGTCGCCGAACTTGACATCTTTAAAGGATTCTGTGGGTTGCAGTGGATACTCCATGCAACCATCATCATCTTCCTCGTCTTCCGTTGCTATGGCGACAGCCAGGAGATGCTCGGAGGATGGCACTGGTCTTTCCAAATATTTCTTAAGTAGATTTATGTGGAAGACCTTCTCCTTTCCTTTGATGGAGATCTTGTAATTGGTACGTGAGATCTTTTTAAGGACGGTAAACGGTCCTTGCCATCCGATGCGAAGTTTGTTGCTTCCGGTTGGAAGTAGCAATAGGACTTTCTCCCCTGGTTGTAGTTCTCTCTCTTTTGCAGCTTTGTTGTATCTTTTAGTAATTTTAGCTCGGGATTTCTTAAGGTTGGTAGTAGCTAGATCCCATCCTAGCTTTAGCCTTTCCTTAAGTTCAGATACATACTTGCTTGCAGAGACGACTGTCTCATCAGCCTTCTGGTCTGTCAGGGACCGAAGTAAGGCTTCTAGTGGCCCCTTAATAGGTCTGCCAAATAAAAGTGTAGCTGGCGCAAAACCCGTAGACGCTTGGGGTACCTCTCGGTAGGCGAATAAGGCAGCCGATATATATTGGTCCCAGTCTTCCGGTTTCTCCTGACCCAGCTTACGTAACATCATGGTGAGGGTACCGTTAAAACGTTCCACGAGCCCATTTCCGGCCGGATGGTAGGGACTTGTGTGGATATGTTTGGCCCTCAAGATCTTAAAGATCTCCTCCATTAACAGGCTACGGAATTGGGATCCATTGTCCGTCAAAACTTGTTGAGGGAATCCCAACCGTGTAAAAATTTGCACAAGGGCTTCTGCGACATGCTTGGAATTAGTGCATGGTAGCGGTACAGCTTCGGCCCACATAGTGCAAGTGTCGACTAAGGTCAGGATGAACCTGTTCCTTCTTTTGGTCTTTTCCAGGGGACCAATGATGTCGACAGCAACCCGTTCAAATGGAGTCCCTACTATTGGCATTTGCCCCATAGGTACTGGGGGTGTCAAGTGCTTGGGTGCTACCCGTTGGCACTGGGCGCAGGATTTCACATACCTGACAATGTCAGAGTTCATTCCTGGCCACCAATAGTGGTTTTTTATTCGCTGAATAGTGGCGTTTTGTCCCATATGTCCGCTAAAGGGAAGAGAGTGCCCCATTTCTAAGATCTGGCTTCTGTACTGCGTCGGTACTAGGAGCTGGTTATTCCCCGTGTCCGGGTTGCCCGTTCTACGATACAATACGCCATCCTTAGAAAAGATGTCTCCGTTGTGTCTGGGGTCCTTAGCCATGGGCAGTTTTTTTAAAGCAGGGCGCCAGAGTAGGGTCCTTTTGTTGCGCCTCCTTCAGTTCATTCGGCAACAAATTTGGCGCAGGCTCCCTCTCCTTCTTGGCTTGCCCTCTTGTGGTTACCGCTGCCACAATCGGCTCCTTAGGTCTCCCAATGAACACATATCTACATCCCAAGATAACTGGGTAGATAGGATCATCCATAATGGCCGCTTTAATAACCCCTCTGACAAAATCAGAGTGTATTTCTACCAATGCGATAGGAAGCGTCCTGGGTGCATCACTCCTGAAAACTCCACTAAGTTTGACGGTTTCCTCTGTCTCCTGACCGGGTTTGACTAGGTGCCTAGCGACAATACAATCAAAACTTAATCCAGTGTCAAAAAGACAAGTAGTAGAGGTACCGTTCAAAATTACAGTTCCTCGAGTTGAGGGTCGGTCCCCCTCAGGTTGAGAATCACTGACATTGACTCTACCTTTCGAGGCTGTATGCAAACATCCAATGCGGTTTGCACCGGTTTGTTTGCCCTGATCAGACGTTCCTGGTGTAGGGGTCTTCCCTTTTCCTTGACCTTGGTGGCCGCGCTGCCACGTAGGCTTGTTGGGTTGATCAGAATTGTTGGGGGGGGGGGGGTATCGGGTTTTGTAGAATTTCGATTTTTCCTGGGGGGGTTTCTGGGTATTGTTATCTCGTTGGTTATAATGTTGAGAGGAAGTGGAAGAATAGGATGCCTGCTCTAGATTCTGTTTACGAGATGGCTCATCTGTGGGTTTACGTTTAGTGCTGGGAAGTTCGGCCATTGCATTGCTATAGCGTTCGGCTTTATTGAGGATGTCTTCAAGCCTGACTGCCCCCTGTTCAGCCAAAAATCTACGAGTTTCATTCGACAAAGTGGATTTTATCTGCTCCACAAGAACAAGTTCGAGGAGTCCCTCATATGAAAGAGGTAGGTCAGATAATTCAATGCACTTTGTCAGATAACCCGTGAGACGTGAAGAGAACTGGGGAAATGTTTCCGTGCTCTCTTTTCGGCTGTTTCTGAACAACTGCAGAAACTTTCGGGCAGTCATCTCAAACTGCTGTAGTAAGGCCTTCTTCAACAGGTCATAATCATGTTGATTCGGTCCCAGCTTTGTGTACACGTCATAAGCATTGCCTTTCAGTGACATTGAGAGTTTAAGCGCCCAGCGGGTACTCTCTAACCCATAAAGATTCGCGAGTCTCTCGAATTTTTCTAGGTAGCTGTCAATTTTTTCGTTAGGGCTAGGAAAAGATTCTAAAGAAAACGACATAGCAGTTAATTGGGCAGATTGAGTACTGGAGAGGTCCATTGATTGAGACTGGGGCGAAGACGGCTCTCCGTTAGTCGAAGTAGAGGCGCCCCGACTCTCTAGAGCCTTAAGCGCCAGTTCATGTTGTCTTTCCTTGTCTCTCTCTCTCTCTCTCTGCGAGTTTCCATCTCTGCTTCAATTTTCTTCTGTTCCAAAAGACGTTCTTCCGCTTCTTTCTTATCTGCCCTCTCCTGGGCTTCTCTCCTCTCTGTTCTTTCTTTCTCTTCCTTCCTCTCAGCTTCTGCTCTCTGTTGCTCCGCCTTCCTCAGCGCCTGTTTCCGCCTTCCTCTCAGCTTCGGCTCTCTGTTGCTCCGCGTCATATATTTCCAATTCCTGGTTAATAAACGCGTTTGCAGCTTCTGCATCTAATCCTGCCTCTTTCGCTTCCAGCCTCAAGATGGACCTCATCTTTATCCTCTCTGCCATTGTTAAAGAATAAGATGAAGTATGCCTAGAGAACTAGTAAGAAGCAACGCGAAAGGGAGGAACTCTGAACCACTACGAGAAAAAAACACAAAAGTATAAATTTACCTGTGTTACCTCCTACCTGTACTGTGCAAACTTATCGCTGCTATTATCTGGCAATTAAGGCTCTAAACGCAAGCGACTATGCCACTAAATGGTAAGTTACACTGGAAAAGAATCTACTATTACTAACAGTAGAGAAAAATTTATACAAAACAATTTAAAAGGAAAAAAAATTTTTTTTTTTCTTCCCCTAAATTTTAAATCTCTGACAACAAACTCCGTCCCTAAAGTCAATTATTGAGATGAGACGTTGTTAACTTACTTTTTAAAAATCAGAACAATCCGTCTTTAGCTAAGCTCAACTCTTTTTAACTTCAAAAACCTTAGTGACTGTAAAACAATCACGCAATCCCAGCAACTCTTATAAAGAAAGAAATATAATTATCTCCGCCAGAGGATAATAAAAATAGCCAATATTTTTGTTTATCTGTACTTTCTACTGCTGTGGAGAGAAGACAACCTGTAAATATGCTGTGTGGACAACCCAAATACTTAAAGAACGTTTGTCTAGGGGTGTAATTATTTATTTATTTCCCTAATTCACAAAGACAGATCATTCACACTCTACCTAGTTATATTAATAATAATAATAATAATAGCCCCTTCAGTCATAACTGACTATGGGAATGCGCCCCTGAGGTGACAGCCCTCAACTGCTTGTTTTTCCTGGTGTCCTTTTGAGTATTTTTCTCCTCACCTTGCTTATTTTCTCCCTCTCTTCGCCCAATCTTTTTGGTGCCGTAATCTTAGTTTGCCACTTTGTGCGAATCGGCAGTTCATCCTCCCATGTTGTTGGATTTTCCATGTCTCTTCAGCCCTAATATCTTCTCTCAGTTTCTACATCTTTGAACCTCAAGCATTTGCTGGTCGCCCAACTTTTTCTCTTGCCATCTGCTCTAATTTTTCCGTTTCTCTCCATATTTTCTTTTGGGATGCGACCATCTTCCATGCGGCGAACATGGCCAAGCCAGCGAAGTCTGCGCTGTCTAAGCAGCGTATACATACTTTGAAGGCCAGCACGTGACAACACCTCGACATTTGTCACTTTATCTTTCCACGAGATGCCGAGGATGCGGCGTAGACACCGCAAATGGAAGGTATTGAGCCTTCTTTCTTGCTTAGCGAATATCGTCCAGGTTCGCTGCCATATATCCCAAGTGTGCTGGTTGTTCAAGGCATTATATACCGCAGCTTTGGTCTTCTGTATTATGCGCAGCTTTGGTATAATTGTGAATTTATTTAGAGAAACTCACCCAAACACGCGATGTGAGGCGGGCAAAGGTAGTCCTTGCTGCAGCTTTGCCAGTGCGGCTTCGATTTTCATTAATCACCTATATATCCAGTGAGATTTTTTGTCATTGATGGTAGACCCTAGGTATGTGAAGTGGTGCACCACTGCCAATTCATAGTTATCGATAGTGATAACTGGTGCAGCAACCACATCCTGACTCAGCACATTCGTTTTCTTTAGACTTATTGTGAGGCCAAAGTCCTTGCATGCTTTAGTGAAGCGATTCATCAAGCTCACAAATGGAAAAACTAGCTTGTATTAAAGCTCCAAAGTTGGCTTTGAGTGACGACTGAGCATCATCAGCGAAAACAAGTCTCTTATAGTGAGGAAAATTAACTGAAACAACACTTTTTGTCCTTCAGCCTTGAAAGATTAAAGATGACTAAATTCGGCGCCAAACTAGTGTGAAGGCATAATCCTTCAGTGGCATCTCTGAATGCATGTTTCAAGACAAGTCCAAAGAAGATTAGAAGAGGGTGAAGTGGGATAGCCTAGAAACAGTCCCACACAAACTGCCACTTGTATATCAAAGGGACATATAACGTGCATAGAAACATATTGGAAAACACTGTTAAATTGTGTCGTCATGGAATGACTTATCATGCTTAACTAACAGCATTTTAGAAGTGGCACCTATTTTCAGGAGGATTTTAAAGACTTATCTTACAATGAGAAATCCTGGTCTGAATGCAGCAACAATGATGTGAGGTCTATAAATCCAGGAAGAAATCCATAAAGGTCTTTTCTGCTCTCTTGATTTTTCGAGGTGAAGCTCGGAGAGAGAAATCCATGTCGGGTTGTTGATCTGCCAGCTCTGGAACACACTGTGTGTCTCTGGGTGGATAATATGCGCTGAACAGCTAACTCCTTCATTAGTTGGTCACATTAAAATGCTTTGGCTCACCACTTAAATATATACTAAGTTAGAGATGCCTCTATGGTTCAGACCCAGACTAAATCAGACTCAAAATATCTTTAACCCGGCTAGGTGCGATTGCCTCAAATGAAGCTCAAGATCCCAGAACCAGGTAGCCCACAAATATGTGTATAGACATCAAATGAATTTCAAAATTATTCCGGCGAAAGCCAGCCAAATATTGTCGTAAATTTATTTTGAGAGAAAAGAGTCTTAGAAATAGTGGTCCGGTTTAGAGTGAAATGATGTTGGAAAACTCAGTGATAGAAAATGTAGAGATTAAATAGTTGCTTCACAGCGTGCTGGAGGAGAGTAAAGACAGACTTATTTACGACAAATCGTTTCTCTCAATCTTCTCTTCCGCTCTCCTGGTCAAACAATTATTTGCCAGTTTTCCAGACACACCTCTGCGCGCACACCGATTTGGTGTTTTCAAACACACAGACGACGTAGATACAAACTATATTAAACGAATAGGGGAAAAGTTGGGCTTTGGGTATCTCCAACACAGTACTCAATGAGTTTATGTGATTTTATTCACCTTAAACATCAATCACTAACAAATATCAGGTATTACATAAATTATCATAAGTACACAAATGCAAATAACAAGTTTGGGAGGGGTGAAGAAGATTGGTATCGACTAAGCCCTTCCCGCTTATTAGACAAAGATAAACCCAGTCCAGAGATAGATAATATCAGGAACACGGGTACGTTAACCTAACAGTGAAGTTAATTGCTCTGAAAGAGGTGTTACAAAGTTAGGTATAGGTGATAGAAAAAAAACCTGTTCTTCCCAGCTGTTCTTCCTTTTACTAAGCAAATGGAAAGGAGGGGGGTTTAAAACAGAGTTAACCAATTATCACCTCCCCCTTAAAGGAACAGTGCAGGGAGTACAGAAAAATGATATTACGAGGCACGAAAGTTAACAGAAGGGTTACAAGAGAAAAAAAGATTAAATTTCCTGTCATTAATGCACACGCGTGAGGATCCACACTCATATACTCACACACTTACCGAATGCAGCCTCAGACGATCCATAAAAGTATATAAAACAGCAAGTATTCTCTTGACATGTGAACTGTCTAGTCCTTCGATGTCCCGCCCCAGATGTTTGCGAGATTTTGCTGGTAACAAATATTCTCACTTATCGCAAGACTTGAAGACTAAGAGTTCTTGTGTTTTTTTATTATATAAAAAAGGAGTCTATGGGATGGCACTGACACAGTTCGGCACAGGGGTGAAAATGAAGTGGTCTCTTTTAATCTTCCGCTATGGTAAAATTCCTTCAATGCGTGATGATAGTAACTGACCGGAAAGTTTTATTAAATCCAATTGAGGAAAAAACTAGGCTCAGTCACAGTCAGGAAAATATGTACTCTCTCACAGTAAACAGTAAATATAATATCGCTACTGGCGATGATTACCTTCCAGTTTATCTTACAGGTTTGTAATGGTAATTTGATGATTGTTCTTTACAATGTTCTTGGGTGGGCTTTATTTCATTTAATTCTGACAGCTAGGTCGCAAAGGACCGCCACAAGATTATATTTAAAAGAAATGTTTCTTCAATATGACTGGAAGTTTATAGGATGATTTCTTTATTTCTTTCTTTATTTAGCTGGGACCGCAGGTTACGATCACTCTGTGTGAAAGAAAAAAGACATGTAACATACCGAAAAATCAAGCGCGATAAATTTCCCGTTAAGCCTATAATACACTCGAGTATTTAATTACGTATTTAATAAACACTGCGCGAATTCTAGTGGTTAAAAACACACATCTATAAAACTAGGACTTAGCTGAATTTATTAATTATAAATTCCTTCGCGACTTTAAAAGTTAATTTAAGCATCTATTATCTTTTGAAATAATATAATAGATAGATCATTATATTTACAACTGGAACTATTGAGATGGTTTAATTTAATAGATTTAAATTAACACAAAATCCATTGAAATAGAATGACTGAACTAGACCACTGATCACTTTACACAATATATTACCGCTTTGCACAGAATAGAAATCACTGCAAATATATATATAAAATCCAGGGGAAAATCTATAACAAGATTTCAATAAAGCTAGTGCTTCTGTAAAGGTCTGGCCAGCGAGTGATAAAGTGTCTATTCTTCATGGTCTATTTATCTAAAATGGAATGTAAGTTGAGTGGGACATGAGGAACTTGACAGTTTTTTTTTTCATCTCAGGAACTGTTGGGGATCTGACCGCCAAATCAAAGGAAGAAGCCGCCCCCTGGTCTTCGTATCTCCGCTCGCTGCTGCCCGTTTCGGCTTCCCCCGTTCGCTTTTGCGCTGCGCGTTGACACCGAGACGCGAAAAAAGCGCCAAAAAACGGCGTCTCGTTTCAGGGACCCCTACTGTCTTTGATAGCGCCGATAGTCCCCCCCGAAATCCCCCCGTCTGTCTCTTTGATCGGGGTGGCATTTTCTGTTTGATTTTCGCACCCCCCCCCCCCCCCCCCCCACTGGCCAAGTTAATGAAAATAACTGCCTATGATTGTTCAAGAGATGTTAGTGGGCGTGATTTAATCTCTCCTTAAATCAATGCGATGACCAGAATCAAACGATAGGTAAACTCTCCGCATATCAATCAGCAAACGTGTTTGCCCTCTGTGTGGAACAGTTGCATAGCTAATGAATCCACGTGAAAGAAGTCCCGTTTTTACTTCCACCTTCCTTTGCCAATCTGTCAGCCTCTGCCGGTGATGTTATAATGAGATGTTATAATGAGATGTTATAATGAGATGTTATAATGAGATGTTATAATGAGATGGGATCCATTGGATCACAACACCTTTGAATCGTTGACATAGTTTGTGGAACAGTATTCTGAGGTCATCCAGGTCTGTATTATTTTGGCTTTTCAACGTTGCAATTACTGACTGTGCATCGGTAAAGAAAGCAATTTGTCTCTCTGCGATATTCTCTGTCATTATAAAATCTGCTGCAGTTTTCAGTGCCTCTGCCTCTGCTCTGAAGTTACTTGACAATTATCCTGTTACTACTGACAGCTTTTTTTTGTGCACCAGTGCTTAAGGTCAGAAAGACACCTCCACCTCCATTTTCTGTTGCATTTGTTGCTGATCCATCTTTGTATGCATGGTTCCAGGTGTTGCGTGCGTAAAGTTTCTCTGTGTATTTTGTCGCAATGGATTTTCTCGAAGTCAAGCAGTATCATTATATTGTTCTTTCGCAACTTCTTCATTTTCATAATAACCTTTTTCGCGATGTCAAATTGTAGATTACTGCTTCTATGCTTTTCATAGCATGGTATTGATAGTAATATTCTTTCTGCTAATCATCCGCATACATCGAGGCTTCTGAATGAAACATTTGTAATCAACAATAAAACAATCCCTTCAGCTTATATGTAAGGACTCATCCGTTTCTCTCTCCAGTACCCAAACCAACTCGTTCTGTGAGATCAATAATTGATTATAATCCACAAACAGTATGAACATGTAAGCTAACCTTGGCTTTGAAGACAACTGCATATATATTTTTTTTCTTAATCACTTAGAGCCGCAGGAAATCTGTTATTGATGTTTCCACCTTAACTAATTAAATATATGTGTAGAGATTTTAGGTAAAGGTGTATTATTGATTCTATTTAACCTGTTTTATCAGGTGGGACACACTGTTTTTTTATTTTATTTTTGGTCAAATTAAATTTACAACTAGGTTCTAAAGAAGATTATAATTATTTCTGCTCCCTAGCGTTTTCGTCTAAAACCAACTTTGCATCCTTCGGGGAAAAAAATCTTTTCCTTATATGTTTTTTTTTCACTTCCTTCCTTTCTTTCTGTTTCTCTCCTTTATGTCTTCAGTGATGAAAGCGTTGGGCACCATTTGATTAAAATTTATTAGGGATGATCACAGACTAACTTTTGAGTTAGGATCCAAGCTTCCGGATCTTCTTAAGCAGCTGACTGACCTTTTGAGCAACACTGTAATGATGTAGGTGTGTCCGCCTTAACCACATCTGTTAAATCTCACAACTAAACTATTTTCAAAAGAATTTCATCTTGCTTCGTTTTCTCCCAATTTCACTCCACTTGAAGCATTGAACCACAAGTACAAGTATTCCCCTTGCAATCAGCTTGCATCAAAGTATTAATGGTTTCTTGCAGTAAACAAAAATTCGGCAGTTGATTAAAGAAAGTTTTTGTTGACAAGGTTGGGGCGCATATCATTAAAAAACAAAATAAAACAAATAGAAATAAATAGAAGTTATAGAAACTCTAAGAATGAAAAAAAGAATTAATGAAAGAGATCAAAATTAGACAGCTAAAATATGTTGGTCATATAAAAAGACATAACACCTTGCTGAAGACCATAGTGGAAGGCAGAGTTGAGGGGGTAGGAGTGGCTAAGAGGTATGGCGTCAGCCTCTAATTCTAAAGATACGGGGTTCGCTCCCAGTGAAGGGAATATAGTTGATGGACATTTTTTTCAGAACCAGTGATTCCTAATTATGTCATTCCCACCCCCTCCCCCATTTCCTGGGAAGTGAGATCGGATGCTAAGCCTTCTAGGATAAGGACGAAATAATATGAGGTCCCGTGTGCATTGCACATGTAAAAAATCACTTGGCAGTTGGAAATCTTAAAGAGCGGGTCATACGGTCGCAGCCCTGGCAAAATTAACAAAATTTGCTAACTACCCATTGTATAAATATTTATACAATATGTGATCCCTGTATACACACATTAGGATCCTCGCCGGTGCTATAGAGTTCGTGCACTGTGCTAAGGTCCTCCTTGTGTGATCTCAGGGAGGAGTTCGGAGCACTGATGGAGTTGTCAGTGCGCAATGAAGATGGTCCTTAGAACTAAACCAGAGTTGAAGGCTAACGCGCAAGAGGAAGACAAAGCTATGTGGGAAGATAACATCAAGAGATGTACAGGAAAGATCGTATCAGAGTGCACCATCAAGAATGGAGGCAGAAGTCGTTGGAGATAAGTTGCAGCTGACCTTCGTTGTCGTGGTGGCAGCTGATGATGCTGTTAAGATTGGCCGATGCACAGGAAAAGCGTGTTTCTTTATGCATTGAATACCTGGTTTAACCCCATGTTGCTTATAATTTGTGTATATATAGTTTTTACAGAAGACACTTCGCTGTTCGCTGTGGCTGACTGTGTCTTCCCAAGGAATGTCTCGGTCGGGACTGTCAAACTTATCCCTCGTATCTGACCTATATTGTATAATAGGGGGGACAACAGAAGTGATTGCGTCATTAATTAAGCTGGATCGCCCGAGGTATATATCCGGTGTTACGGGTTGCGGGTCGCACTAATGACCCCTGGCTGCGAAGCACTATTTTTGTGGTGTCTCGTTGGCAAGGAGGATAGTGTGATTCGTTTCTATAGCTAGGCGGTGGTGCCGTGTCGCGAGTATGGATAAATCGAGAATGTCTGAGTATAGACATAGTATGAATGAGTAATGTGAAATAGAGAGAATAGAGTCACTTATGAAATTATGGGGAGAGATATGACTTCTGGAGAGAAGTGAGGCTCCTTCTCGACCATACTTCGACTGACCTTTATGATGTAAATCTCTAACCCGTCCTCCAATGTTCAAAAAGAC
>JAMPIV010012390.1:0-22500 GCA_024509875.1 Oreohelix idahoensis
GTTTTAGGCCAGGGCACTATAAAGGTCCCTCGTCCACCAAGTCCACACAAACATATTTCCCTTCAATTATTTCAATTATTTGTAATTACTGAGCAATTACTCGCAATTATTGCAATGATTCTCAACACCAGATATTACCCTTAAAACCCCATCACCCGATTTACCAAACTCCACCATTATATCCCTCCATCCCACCTTTGGAAGCAAATTCGTTATCTGTGGGGATATCGCATCAACTGTGGATACGTTACAACCTTTCTTGGATTTATAAAAATCGTGTTCAGATTATGTGCCCTTTGTGGATACCCTTATTCGAACAGTGAAGTCGTTACACCAATCTTGGATTTATAAAATCGTGTTCAGATTCTGTGCCCATTGTGGATACCTTATTCGAACAGTGAAGTTAATTTCAAGCATTGGAGTACGTTATATTTTTTCCAAGAGAACCCCAGGATATAAGTTATTTCCAACATTCACACCAAAGGAAAACAAACATTCATTTACACACAAACAGTATTTCACATATTTTCCAGCAAAAGTTAATCAGGCCTGCCGGGATAAACTTTTACTAACACATATTCATTCATAATCCTTGTTTTCACTATTTGTGTAATAACTTTTTTTCTCTTCTTTAAAATCATCCAACTCCGCCAATGCCGGTCCCAATCCCGGATGAAAAAGGAGGAGGGCGGCCTGCATGGAGGCCGTAAGGAGGCAGCCCCTCCACCATGCAAAGGCACAACAGGCCAATCACCTGTTTGTCTTAAACTATGATTACGAGCAATACAAGAGAGAAAACCGGACTGATTCTAAAGGCGACGAACTGGAACGGACTACGGACTACGACTTATGGAACTTGGAACACAAGAAGTATAAATGGGAAGGAAGAGGAGCTGGTGGAAGAGATGAGGAAAGCAAAACTAGAAATCCTGGCTATAACGGAAACGAAGAAAAAAGGACAAGGAGTCATGGATCTCGATGGCAACACGTTGCTCTACAGGGGTGTACCCATATCTGAAAGAGCTAAAGGGGGCGTGGGTTGCATTGTGGCCCAAAATCAAAAAGATAGTATCAAGGGATGGAACTTTGTCTCGGAGCGCATTATGGTTGTAAAACTAAAAGAAGGAGAAACCATAGTCAACCTGGTCATAGTGTATGGGCCAAATGAGGATGAGAGAGCAGAGGTCAAGGAGGAATTCTTCGAGCTGCTTCAAAGGACAGTGGATGACTGCCTAGATGAAGTTATCATGCTCGGAGATTTTAATGCCAGAGTTGGAAATGACCATGCTAGATGGGGTGGAGTTATCGGAAGATATGGAGAAGATACTCTCAATGACAATGGAAAGCGACTCCTTAGATTCTGCAGTGAGCAGAATCTGATCATTACAAACACAAAGTTCCCCCATAAGCGCATACATGCATACACTAGATGTGAACCAACCAAGAATGAGAAGTCAGTGATCGACTATGCCATTGTTCGGAGAAGCTCATTCAGATATGTCCGAGATGCAAGAGTCTGGAGGGGGCCAGAGATTGGAAGTGATCACTACCTGCTAACAATCAAACGAACAACTGAAAGAGTTGCTCAGCCTAGGAACTGCCCAACATCACGCAAGAAACCAAGTAAAACGAGCAGGAGAAATGAGCGTTAGGACCTACAAGCTGAGAGAGCCAGAAATTAAGACCAGATATCAGGGGCTTATTGCTACAGCAGTGAGCAACACAGAAGAACGACCTGATGACTTGGAAAACCCTCTGGAATAAATTCAAGGATATCATAAAGACAGCTGCTGCAGAAGCATGCGGTGAAGTCCGACTTGGGAACCAGAGAAAGAGGACACCTTGGTGGACAGAGGAAGTCAAAGAGAAAATAAGAGAGAAGAAAATGGCATGGAAACAATACTTAGGAGCTAAAAACACAACAGGACAAATGGAAAAATATAGAGAATATGTGACACTCAGAACAGAAGCAAAGAACAATGTGCTAGCAGCAAAACAGAAGTCCTGGGAAGAATTTGGAGAAAAGCTAGAAAAAGATGCACAAGAAAACCAGAAATTGTTCTATAAGACCCTAAAGAACATGAGGAAAAAAAACAATGCCCTCTCAAATTTATAAAGGACAAGCAAGGCAAATTGCTTACTGCCCCGAAGGAAGTAATGGAAAGATGGAAAGAATATTTCTCAGAACTCCTGGATGGTGAGCATGGTGAAGCATCAGAAATGATAACCACTAGCACAGAAGAGAAAACCAATGATGGTGAAGATGACATAAAGATGGAAGAACTGAGGGCAGCACTAGAGAAAATCAAGATGGGCAAAGCAGCAGGGCATGATGGTATAACACCAGAAATGGTTAAGTACATGGGAGCATCAGGCGACCTATTACTCTTAAAGGTCCTACAGGCAGCATGGTGCAACAAGACCATACCAAAGGCTTGGGAGATTGCCATCATAACACCAATTTTCAAAAAGGGTGACAATCGACAATGTGGAAACCATAGAGGCATATCCCTTCTCAGTGTCCCTGGTAAAATCTACTCTAGAATCCTAGAGCAGAGACTCCGATGCCTAGCTGAGCCACAATTGGATGAAGCCCAGTGCGGATTCCGAGCAAACCGAAGTACTCAAGACCTAATCTTCACACTCAGACAGCTGAGTGAAAAGGCCCTTGAGTATAAGAGCGAGATCCATCTTTGTTTCATAGATCTGGAAAAGGCGTTTGACAGGGTCCCCTGGAGCAAACTTTGGGACTGTTTGGCAAGGAAGAATATTCCAGCACCTCTGATTCATGCTATACAGAGCTTCTACAAGTCTTGCAGAAATTATGTGAGGACAGCAAACCATAAGTCAGAAGAGTTCAGGACCACCACTGGTGTAAGACAAGGTGATATCCTATCACCTTACCTCTTCATACTCCTTATGGACGATGTCATCAAGGCATGTAAGGAGAGAACAAGAAAGTATTCAGTGGGGTACTGGAAGATGAGACAGGTCTATATTTCGGAGCTGGCATTTGCTGATGATGTTGCCCTGATTGCTAAATCAGAGGCACATCTCCAATCCAACCTGCAAGTCTGGAAGGAAGAGCTGGAGAAGAGAGGGATGGTCATAAGCAGCTCTAAAACAAAATCCATGGTGATATCACGAGAAGAAAGAAAACATCAGATTAAGTTGGGAGAACAGGTCCTGGAGCAGGTCGACCACTTTAAATATCTCGGAGCTATTATAGACCGAAAGGGAGGCATCAAAGAAGAGTTGGCCACTCGAAAAGCAGCGGCTGGGAGACTTTTTCAGGCCATAAATCGTGGATTCCTCAGCAAGAAAGAGGTTGGTAAGAAAACGAAGATGGCTGTATACCGCTCCACCTATGTCCCAGTCTTGACATATGGATGCGAGTCGTGGGCAATGAATACAACCCACAAAAGCCAGATCCAAACCTCAGAAATGAGGTATCTGAGGAAAGTGGTTGAAGTAACAAGAAGAGACATGGTCCGCAACCAGACGATCCGTCAAGGCCTAAAATCCCATCCGCTGCAGACCCAAATAGAACAGTCCCAACTAAGATGGTTTGGCTATGTCTGCAGAATGGGAGAAGATCGGCTACCACGACAAGCATGGGAAACAAAGAGCCAAGGATCCAGACCTCCAGGACGACCCAGAGTCCGCTGGGAGGACAACATTAGACAATCTTTGAAGGACCGAGGACTAGAATGGAACCAGGCCAGGAAGAAGACAGCTGATAGAATGGTCTGGCGCTCTCTCTTCCAAACCTCTACACCTCACGGTAGAAGGGGAACGACTAAGTAAGTAAGTAAGTAAGTAAAATCATCAAATTGTTGTGAGTTTGTTTTCTCGTGATAATCTTTATTATTATGTGCTGTAAAATCCTTATTGATTTATTTACATTTCTAAATTGAAATAAATTGAGTTAACCTCGATAGGATTGTTCGTTCAGTTCAGACTACCAAATCCTCAATCTAACTTTACTTCTTTACCCTACTATTTGTGAATGACACCGTGTGTGCAAAAGAGTAATATTGTCGCCAGAGAAAACAAGAAGAGCTGTGTGTGTGGTTTTCTTAGTGAAGAACTCACTGACTCAGCCTGTGCCTTCTGCCTATCTCTCTTGCGCATCACTATCACACTTCCGTGTGCACTATTGTCCATCACGCCTATACAGCTGTCAAGCTTTACCTACTATTAATTATATTTTAATGTGACAATTATTGGGAATCTCGTCCTTGGATTTGAATTTTTGGATTCTTATTTCACAGTGACTACAGGGAATCTTGTCTTTAAATTGTTCTGCAGAAACTAAGGAATCTTGAACTATTAGTCTATACTGTGGACTATAATTTTTATAACGCCCTAGACAACGACACTTCTGGTAGTATCTGAACAGAACAATTATAATTTTAAAGTAACAGAATGTTGCTGTCACTAATTTAATTCAGGGTTATATAATTACGTTAAATAGTTAACTAAGGTAATTAAGTGGTACATTTAACAGGCAGTAGAGTGTGTATGTGTGTGAGATATTGAAGGGAATTGTTTATACTTGAGTATTACTCAAGCGATGAGACCTTAATTCAGCAGAAATAAGGAATTGTCAAAAATCCAATTATACTAAACTTCCATTAACGAGTTACATCACTTCATAGAATTAATAGTACTCCCTGGGGCTTAGTAAATTGATTATCAGTTAGTTGTATTGGTTTGTTGTATTACAATACTTCATAGAAACATTAGTAATACCCAGAAACTAGTGTAACATACTGAGAGAGTGTAACAACCTGCACAGAAATATAGAAAATGTCTGATTTACTAAAAACTAAGGATGGGTCTTTTAAAATACACTAAAGAGGTTGGAATGAGTGAAGAAGAAGGTAATGCATTCATAGAGGCCGAAATAGAAAAACAAAGAGCAGAAAACGAAAGGATACGGACTCATGAGTTCCGGCTCAAAGAACTAGAGGTTCAAAATCGTCCCGCTTCTCCCACTAACGCTTCATCACCTGACAACGCCTCTGCTGGTCTAGCACTCAACTCACCTGCAATGAATTTCCCAATGGAACAATTTTGCGAGCGAAATGAACAAATTGATCTGTTCTTGGATAGATATGAGCGAACTGCTTCATCGTATGGCCTGCCAAAAAGCATGTGGAATCTTAAACTTTCTCAAGGGATTAAAGAGGGACGGCTTACGAAGTTTTTACAAAATTAAACCCCAGCAGAACAGAACGATTATGACGCTCTCAAGCAAGCACTGTTACGACGACGTTTTCAGCTTACAGCCGACAATTACCGAAAGCGTTTTTCGCCGATCTCACAGAAGGAGGAGAAAACATTTGCCAATTTGCTGCTAGGATTGAATCATATCTCGAAAAGTGGCGCGATTTGGGAAAATTTCCTAAGACTTACGACGGATTACATGAACTCTTCCTGGTAGAGCAGATCAAGGAAACTATGTCGCCAGAGATGAGAAAGTTTCCTAGTGGAGCACGGGGCAGACCGACTCGAACCAATCCTTACGTTAGCAGAAAGGTTTCAAAATGCTATAGCAGAGACTCAAACCTTCAAGCGGAAGCCTGCTGAACTTCAACCTAAACCACAGGAAAACCCCCCTTACTTCATGCAAACCTCATGAGGAGTTAGAGGAAATATTGTCATCATTGTAAGCAGACCTCACACAATACAAAAGAATGTAGAAATCGGCCCAGCCCGCACTTGGCGGCGTGTTTACAAGGAGACGCACCAGAACAGCATCAAGACAGAACAAAATGTGGTAAACCAGAACGGAATTCTGTAACGGATCAGATTATCGCAAACGGGAAATTTGTGCGCTGTCTTTATGACACAGGATTACAGTTCGACTGTATAATCGCTTCACATTTGGTCACACACCTGAGCAGATAACCTCGAGAGACAGTAGATCTGTGTGGAGCCGTGAAAGGAGACACTCCTATGACATTGAAAATAGCAAACGTTTATATTGATTCGAAATTTTTTAAAGGATGGATTCGAGCTGCCATTATGGAGAATCCAATCTATGACGTAATTCTTGGATGTCGCTATGTGTTCTTGGGGGAACCAAGAAAACCTCTGATAGCTGCAGCAGTAACTACAAGAGGTCAGGCGAGGACAGAAACCGGAAACCAGGACCAGTGATAAATCTGCTACCACGGGAATTGAAGGGATGCTCAATCACACAAGGATCAAACACTGGGACCATTTTTAAGAAACTGCCACTTGCCAGTAACTCCTTGAAAAAGGGAAACTTTTTTTCAAAATCGGGATTACTATACCGTAGGTCGGGCAAACACTGGACAAGAAACATAGCCAGTTGGTTGTTCCCACTACTTATAGGTCACAAATTTTAGAGATGGGGACACGCTCTTCCTTTTAGCGGCCACATGGGACAAAATGCTACCATGCAAAGAATAGCAGCGCACACTATTACTGGCCTGGGATGAACGGGGACATCATCCGATTTGTGAAATCCTGTGCGCAGTGCCAAAGGGTGGCACCAAGACACTGGACATCCCCTGCTCCTTTGGGGGAAATGCCTATTGTCGGTACGCCATTCGAAAGAGTAGCTGTAGATATAGTAGGCCCACTCTTAAGAACAAAGCGGAGAAATTGCTGTAATTTTTGACTATCTAGTCGACACCTGTACTATGTGGTCAGAAGCAGTGGAGTGGCGCTCCCTTCTTCTGATTCTGTGCATGTCGCAGAAGCGCTCGTGAGTATTTTCACAGAGCTCTGATTTCCACAGCAAATACTCACTGATAATGGATCGCAGTTTAGAGGACATCTGATGGAAGAAGTCTTTAAGATCTTCCGTACTCAGCATATCCACACCTCACCCTATAATCCACAAGCAAACGGACAGGTAGAGAGATATAACGGGACCCTCATCACCATGCTGCGAAAATTAGCACAAGAAAGACCCGAAAACTGGGACTTATTCTTGCCGGCTGCCTTATTTGCCTATAGGGAAGTGCCGCATGCCTCCACTGGTCTACCTCCTGCAACATGATTATTTGGACGGCCAATAACGTGACCCCTGGAAGCAATGCATTGCTTAGGTCTTTAACCGACCAGAAAGCAGACGAATCTATTGTATCTGCATCCAAAATATGTGCAAGAACTGAAGGAAAGGTTAAAGATAGGTTGGGAATTAGCCAACACTAACCTCCGACAAGCTCGTGCCAAGCATGCAAAACGGTTACAATAAGACTGCGAAGGAAAGAGTACTACAACCTGGAGAGAAAGTACTGCTGTTTACTCCCAACAGGGAATAACGAACTTCAATAGGATGGCAGGGACCATTTGAAGTACTCGAGAAAATCTCTCGAACAAAACTACACAAAATCTCCATAAAACAAGAAGAATCACACACGGATGTGAAGCTCTGTGAAACATTAACTGAATCGCAACAGCATGATGTAAGACAACTGTTGGCTGAATATTCAGAAGTGCTCACCGATAAACCGGGACTAACCAACCTCTTGGAGTTTGATATAAAAGTATTAGATCCTAAGCCTGTCAGGACTAAGATTTACCCAGTCCCATACGCTAAAGCCAACGCTTTACGAGAAGAGATTGACAAGCTACTGCAAGATAACATAATCTCTGAATCGACATCCCCTTACAGTTCAAGTGTAGTCCTTCTACAGAAACCCAACGGGGAAACTCGGTTATGCATCGATTATATGTTACTCAACACTGTAACAGAGTTCCAACCAGAACCATTACCGAGCCCTAATGAACTCTTTACAAAGCTGAGCAGAGCAACCATTTTCTCTAAAATAGACCTTAGTAAAGGCTATTATCAAATTCCGGTAAAGGAAGAGATTAGACCATTGCTGGCCTTTTGTACCAGTGACGGACATTACACGTTCAATGTAATGCCTTTTGGATTACATAACGCACCTGGAGCTTTTACCCGGATGATGAGAAAACTATTACACCCTTTACAAAGCAATACCATTCATAATTTTATGGATGATATTCTCATCGCAACGGCTACATTTGAAGAACATGAAGAAGCGTTAGCCCTGCTCCTCAGGCGGCTCAAGGAAACTGGTTTAACAGCACGCCCAAGCAAGTGTCTGATTGGATTCAGAGAACTTGAATTTTTAGGACATACGATCACTCATGGTTGCTTGTGGCCAGTAGAGAAAAACGTTGACAAAATCCGAAATGCAAAGCGACCCATAACGAAAAAGGACACTAGGTCGTTTTTGTCACTCTGTGGTTATTATCAACGGTTCATTGAGAACTTTAATAGTTTGACTGCACCATTGACTGACCTCACAAAGAAAGGTCAACCTGAAAAGGTAACATGGACGGCTCAATGTGAGAGCGCCTACACCACACTCAAAGAAAAGCTGACGACGAAGCCCATATTACGCCTCCCTGGCCTCACAAAGACCTTTGTGCTAAGAGTAGATGCCAGTAATCTTGGAATAGGATCAACGTTGCTTCAAGCTGATGAAAACTACCCGGAAATGCTTTTTCCCGTGGCCTATGCTAGCCGAAAATTGAACGCTGCAGAACGCAACTATTCAACCATTGAAAAAGAATGCTTGGCTCTAGTGGCGGGAGTAAAAAGGCACCACGAATTTCTTTATGGAGTCTCATTCGTAGTGCAAACGGATCACGCACCCCTCACGTTTCTAGCAGCTTGCAAAACCAAAATGCAAAAGTAATGCGATGGGCTATTTTGCTAAGTGTCTATTCCTTCAGGGTCGAGTACATCCCCGGTCCTGAAAATGTAGGAACAGATTTTTTAAGCAGACATTCAGTAGAGGAACTCGCTAGTAGTGCAGAAAATCATCTTTTAACGCCAGCAGATAAGAAACAATCTGAGGGAACCTCGGAAGAAGGAACAGAGAAGGAATTAATGGACGACACTGGGAATGATACACACTAGCCAAATTATCATCTCTCTCTGATTTAGTTGGGCAACTAACTTAAGTTCGGGGTATCTGTCGCAGAGTGAAGATAATTTGCCTATTTGAAATTTTCTGTCCATCCTGTATATTGATTTATTTTCTGTCTATCCTAAGTTTCTGGAAAAAAAAATGTTTCTCACGCACTTAACTCAGGTGAAGATTCGGTCAACCAGCGTTCAGGTTTGTTAGGATTTTCCAGACTCGTCTGTCTAGAAATTTATGGCCTGTCTTCTTCCTCATTGTTAAAACTTTTGATCTCGGAAACCACAGCACGTACAAGTGACATTCAATATGCAAACTAATTTGCAGCGATACTTTTGGCTATCGTGAGAACTTTAAAAAATGTAGCGGGTAAATCGAAAATAATTCTTTCATTCTTTCTTTAAGAAACTAGTTTTTTTAGACTTCACTTGGTGTTAAGCATACTGTAAGAGAAAGACGCATTTCTTAGTCTTGTAAAGTAAAACTGTGCATAGGGAGACTTGAGTTAAACACACAAAGTGCCCTCTAGTTTAACTTAACAGACTAAAATTCCGGAGCGGGTATGTATTCGTTTTTCCAGTATATAGGAAACTAGCTCAAATATATAGATATGAAATATATTACTATCATGGTGAAAGTCTAATGAAATATATTACTATCATGGTGAAAGTCTAAGTGTATTATATAAACGGGTTTCCTTTATCATGTATGTATCATAAATGCTTACGAAATTTCATTTATTTTCACTGCTTGTATTTTAAAGCGATGTTACGTTACAATGTTTGTATCATTCATAATTTCAATGATCATTTTACTTTTCAATGTTTGTAATATTAATGTATGAGCATATTATTATGAATGCTGGAAGGAATGAACGGCGGAAAGCACAGGAGGATTCTCTAGCGGACCCTCATGTAACTTTGTCTGACAGGGGAGGAAGCAAGTCTTGTTATTGTGTATGTACCTGGACTGGCCCGCTAATTCCTTCACAGCAGACAGGAATGTTTAAGAATGGACTGACCTATTTTAGGAACGAGACGCATGCATGGATATCAACATGCTGACGCTGGACACTGCTTAAATTGTTTCTGTTGTAATCTGCATGTTGCAGCAGAAGAGTAGTTACACATGTATTTTTGTTTTGTCTAACAGATTTACGCAGTGCAAGTCTTGTCTCGTATTGCTGAAAAGAGGTTACCTTTGGCCAGTGGCTATATAGTCCTCGTCCACCAGTCACAATAATTCCCTTCAATTATTTCAATTATTTCAATTACTTCAATTACTGCAATTATTGCAATGATTCTCAACACCAGATATTACCCTTAACAACCATCACCCGTACCAAACTCCACCCATTATAACCCTCCATCCCACCTTTGGAAGCAAATTCGTTATCCGTGGATATCGCATCAACTGTGGATACGTTACACCTTTCTTGGATTTATAAAAATCGTGTTCAGATTATGTGCCCTTTGTGGATACCTTATTCGCACAGTGAAGTCGTTACACCAATCTTGGATTTATAAAATCGTGTTCAGATTCTGTGCCCATTGTGGATACCTTATTCGAACAGTGAAGTTAATTTCAAGCATTGGAGTACGTTATATTTTTTCCAAGAGAACCCCAGGATATAAGTTATTTCCAACATTCACACCAAAGGAACAAAGGAACAAACATTCATTTACACACAAACAGTATTTCACATAATTTCCAGCAAAAGCTTATCAGGCCTGCCGGGAACTTTACTAACACAATTCATTCATAATCCTTGTTTTCACTATTTGTGTAATAATTTTTTTCTCTTCTTTAAAATCATCAAATTGTTGTGAGTTTGTTTTCTCGTGATAATCTTTATTATTATGTGCTGTAAAATCCTTATTGATTTATTTACATTTCTAAATTGAAATAAATTGAGTTAACCTCGATAGGATTGTTCGTTCAGTTCAGACTACCAAATCCTCAATCTAACTTTACTTCTTTACCCTACTATTTATGATTGACACAGTGTGTGCAAAAGAGTAATATTGTCACCAGAGAAAACAAGAAGAGCTGTGTGTGTGGTTTTCTTAGTGAAGAACTCACTGACTCAGCCTGTGCCTTCTGCCTATCTCTCTTGCGCATCACTATCACACGTCCGTGTGCACTATTGTCCATCACGCCTATACAGCTGTCAAGCTTTACCTACTATTAATTATATTTTCATGCGACATTGAGTTAAATAATAATCTATAAGTGTTAAGGTCAAAAAGGGAAGTGATCATTAGTATGCTAAGTTGGTCAGAGTGAATTTGGAGTTGCGTCGCCTGTGGCACGTGATATTTATTAGATGACTGAATTCTTTAAGAAATTTCCTCGTATGTTCGAGAAGTCTTGTAAGTCAGAAAAAAGAGCGATGTGAGCGCTATTCACTTTTAGTGGGGAGATGAAGTTGTTCTGTATTGGACAGCTGTGAATAGCTCACGGCTAGTCCATGGAAGGGACTGAGCTGTGTGAACAGCGAAGTCTCGTGACTGTTTGGCGGGAGATTTTTTGTGACCACTGCGCAGTCTGTTTCTGGGTGTGGACCGATGCGGTCAAACCTAGTGTTTAAAGTGTGTTCCAGGCGTTTGACTGTGGTAGTCAACCCTGGGTGTTTTCTCTAGAGTGTTTTTCACAATGTGTGTCTCGGTGGAGACTTTTGAACAGGCCTGTATTGAATATTCTTCCCTATATTGAATATTCTTTCTAGTATTGAATGTTCCTTCATGTGTTAGATTATGTGATGAATTTACTTTGATATATATAACTGCAGTGGATGCAGTCGTTTGAGAGATTTTGTTATTGTGCACGTTCTAAGAGAAGTGCACCACTAATCTACAATTAGGCGCTACGGAGAGTCTGAGATTTAAAGACATTACTTTGTAGGCCATAGACATGTTTGTGAAGGAGATTAGTAGGCCATATATTGTGCAGGCTATATTACTGCAGACTGCTGGATACGCAGTCCTTTGAGGAATATTGTGGATGTGCATCTTCTATGAGAAGTGCACCACTATGTTATAATTGAGCTCTAAGAAGGGATAGCGCTGACGATGATTATTCAACTGCCGGGGAGCAGCCTTTGCTGAGAAGGGGAGATGTAGTCTTTTGAGGAAAATCGTTATGGACATCTTCAATGAGAAGTGCACCATTATGCTATAATTGAGCTCTATGGAGAAAACATGAGAAGGCCAGTATTTTGATGATTTTAATAGTACTGCGATGTGAGCAGTCTTTCTGCCAGTATTTTGATGAATTTAATAGTACTGCGATGTGAGCAGTCTTTCTGGATGAGGCCATATGTATGAGGCCGTATTTATAACTGCGGTGAATGCAGTTTATTAAGGAACAGTGTTAATGTGCACCTTATATGAGAAGTGCGCCGGTGTGCGCTGTAATGGAGCTCTGTGGGGTGTTGGAGCTTCATGAATGTATTTTCTCGATGCGTTGTACTTTATGCTGTATTTCGTCTATGTCGTCGTCTATGTTGATACGTGAATAAACTGTTCATGAAACGTCAACGGTAGTTCAACGATCCATGATTCTTACGTGTGTTACTGTGATGAATGAATGCACCAGT
The DNA here is from genome assembly GCA_024509875.1 of Oreohelix idahoensis. Lineage (NCBI taxonomy): Eukaryota > Metazoa > Mollusca > Gastropoda > Stylommatophora > Oreohelicidae > Oreohelix > Oreohelix idahoensis. The sequence goes on from JAMPIV010012390.1 coordinate 12,541, forward strand.
ACACACTTACTTTGAATAGTCCAGGCAGTGACAGTAATAACATATTCATTATAGCTCTGTGTGGGCGTATACATACAACTAGTTATATACAATCAAATTTAGACTCTATCAGTGGAGGCAAGCATATACTTTATCAGCTTTACGGTAATAACACCTTAGATGTATCAGTGGTGTGCCAGTTATTCGGGCGTAAAGCCCATGACGTCGCGTTGGAAGATAGAATCTACGGGACCTTGACCTGTTTAATAGTGTGCCCTGTGTGTGGCGTGTGTACTAAGAAGTTCTCTCATCGGCAACAGTAGTTAGCCCTGTGTGGGCGGGGCTTGGATTTAGAACCCAGTTCGGATTTACCTGTGTTGGACGTCTTCTATGCTTACGGGCCAGTCTAGATATGACAGTATCAAGTAGCGGACAAATGTCATTTAGGAACGAATAACTATGACATTTATTTATGAATCAGCGATAAACATCTCAAGTCTTATTGACACCTGCATTGCTCACAGACAGTTTGGTGTCGCTCGTGACCTGAAATCAGTGACACGGTGAGGTGTCTAATGTTTATATGCGTCCCTATGACATATTTGCAGCATTCAAGTTTTCTGTTTCATACTGTGTCAAGTACCAGAGGTGACAGTTGACGACGATTGTGGACTTGTTCCTGTAACTTTCAACATGGGAGTCTGCTTATGCTGTGTCATTTGATGTCCATCAGTTGTAGCGGGAAAAGAAGGAACTATTTTCTTTTTAAAAGATAAGTGGTTTTGTCGTGGAAAACTGTGTCTCTCTATGTATGTTGTCAGGTCTTCCGGTTATTACTATTTGTTCTATTGAGTACTTCATGTTGATAGTGTTGTATTATGGGATTTAGTGCATAATTGATTGATGGCTATGTAACATAATCTTATTAGAATTATAAGTGGTCTATAAATCTAGTACACTCAGTGATTGAATTAACGTGGATTGTGATATGGCTCCAGATGATATGACTCCGGTGTTGAATTATTTATATGAAGAAGGTAAATATTGTGATGGATTACAAGGCCCAGCACTTCAGAAATACGTGCTGGATGGTTTTTTGTTTAATGTGGTAGAAGCCTTGTCGGTTTTTGCTAACGATAACTTTTCGTCAGGTCCTCAATTGATGGCTAGAGATTTGGCGGATGTGTTAGAATACCTGCGTCCGTTTGTGTGCAATTATACTGAGGCTAGACACAATTTTATGCATGAGGTTTTACACAATATAATCCGCAATAACATGCAGGATGATAACAAAAAGGAATTAAAGAAATAAGGAGCGGATGAAGAAAGACAAACAGATTGCTCTGCAGGAAAGGGCAAATGTTTTGCAGGATAGTGCTGAAAAAAATGGATTACAAGAAACAGTGTCTAAGCTCACAAGTGAGTTACATAAATTAAACTTGGAGCTTGCTAGTGTAAAAAAAGCATTAGAATCTGCATGTAGTAAAGTCAAGGACTTGGAAGTCCAGATAAAAGATAAGCAGGGCGTAGTTAGTAATCTCACTCTAGAGATTGAAGAGAAGAGAGAGATGTATGATAAATTGAAGATTGAGACCAATGTACGTGAGAAGAGTTATATGGATATGCTTCATGATGTGTTGGATGATAACGATATTCTCAGTCGCCAACTGAAGGAAAAGAATAACGTATCTTCCGAGAAGATTAATGAGTTGAATACACAAGTTGCTAAAGTTCAAGGTCTTCAGGCTCAGGTGGCCCTACTATAGCCACAGATAGAAGACGTGCAAAAGAAGAGATTAATGAAATTGGAACCACAGAGGAGAACAATTAAAGAAAAGGATGATAGGGAGAGATTAGAAGAGTTAACGGTGCAGAGAAAGAAAATGGTTAAGATTGAGAAGTTACTGACAAAAGAGAGATGCAAAGTTATGACATGTGATAACTTAAATAAGAAACTAAGCGAGGATATCTCTCTTAATATTGCTGAAATTACTGAACTTAGAAGAAGAGTGGATGGTTTAGTGGATGTTGTTTTAGGCATCAAAGGTTTGTCTACTGTCAATGTTGACAATGGTAGACAGAAGGTTGTTTATCAACGAGTGAAACAAGCAAGGGGCCAGACCTACACACTCTTTGCTAATACGAAAATCGAACATGATGGACGTAAATCCCTGCGTGGCAAATACAATTTCCCACGTACGGAAGACGCTGAGTCTAAGATTAATGACTCTTGGCGTCAGACCAACAGGGTGAATTCTAATAACGATGAATACTGTAAGAAACTTCAAGTCAAAGTACAAAAGACCAACCATTATACTAATTATGGTAATTCTGATAAATTGATATTAAGGGACAAAGCTATTAATGCTGTTTGTTCCCAAAACAACACACATCATGTGGGTAACCATAAGGATTCGATTAGTTCCACTACTTGTTATACCCATGGTAGACGATGTGATACATAAAATAAGCATGTTGTCCTAGGAATAAAAACAGTTTAGGTAAAAGAGATAACCATAATGTTAGACAGTACCAAGGATGCCCATTAAATGGTAGTTTTTCCTCTCTAAGAAACCAGAGACAGTCTAACAGATCTCAAAAGTTTGATTCTGAAAAGTTGGTAAATTATGATAGAAATAATTACATTAAAGATTACCAATCTAATAGTAATTGTTCTAGGAGTCAACAAGATTCATTTACTAGATATTTCTATCGAAGGAGACATGTTAAGCATAACAATGCTAACTGCAGCTCTAGGCATAATAATTGTCACAATGGAGGAGATAGCTATGGCAATATTAATAAATCTCACAGTTGCTTAAAATAGGAATTATCATTTGTATTTCTGACAGCATTCAGCTTTGCGTTAAGAATCATCGCTCCGATGTTATTATTGGCGTTGAAAGGAATGTAGGTCACCTTACGACCGTGTGCCCAATCAAGCGCAGCCCAGCCAGCCTGTTGACCTAGTATTGTATGACGTTACCCCGTGCGGTTTACAGAATACTATCAATGAAAGACGGAGTTGTGACCTATTAGTTTTTTTTCCTTTAGGATTTGGTTTAAGATTGTTATAGTGGTTCTTATACTTGATTTTTGTTTTAGGATAATGTATTATTGTATAGTATAACATGATTGCATTGTATAATGTTGTATTAGGTATTGTGTATGTCCATATTTATGCATTATTTGTACTCTATCTTGTTATTTACATAATTATATTGTGGATAAACATTGTACGTATTATCATGGTAATGAATTGTAACATTTCATTTTGTAGTGACTTATCTTTAATTTTTGTAATGATATAGTGGTATTTTGGTATTTACATACGCTAGTCTGAAGACTATTCCACTTAGATTATATTATTATTGTCCATACGTGCTCTGTTGTCAAGTTTGGAGCTATGATAGCTGATTCATCTAAACATTGATATGATTTTGCAGCAGTAATTATTAGGATAGTTTTGTACATGATGAGATTGCCAGCCCTAAGCACAAACTCATTAGCTAGTAATATACTTTAGTCGCTTTCTGAGAGTTTTTAGGTTACTAAATTTATTTTTTTCTTTTTCTTATCTGACTCCATGGTTAGTTAATATATTTCTATATACAGAGGTTATATGAAGTAATTGTTGGGTTGTGAAATGGTATTTTGGGACTAAACTGTATATGTAGAACTATCAGAAATAGCAGATACTGTTGTTTGTTTGAAGAATTTAGAAGTCTGACTTAAACACTTGTTCTTATAGGATGTTATGTTTATATTTGCAAATTGGTATGGAGTTAATAGTGGTTTTTTTTATAGGTGCTTATTTGTGTCTACTTAGAGATAGGAATATTTTTTATGTCACACATTTTGTTAAAAGCTCATTTCACTTATGATTTATTAATTACAGGTTGAAACTTGTAAAAATTAAAAATACTATTTTTATTTAACTTAACGGTTAGAAACTTTTTTGTATTGTATTTTTTGTGAGAAATGTATTGTATTTTTTGAAAGTGTTGTATTTTTTATGTGCCCAGCGCTTAACTTGGTGTATAAATATATGTTGAAATTTCCAGTTTAAAAAGAGAGAAAAAAAGAAAAATATATTGATAAGTTTTTTTTTTTGAGATTGTGATAATGTTTTTTTTTACATATCGCACTTTTTTGTGTGATGTCTGTGATAATTAATTTTAGTTATGTATAAGTTTTGTAATTTGGTTAAATCATTTATTATGCGTTGTTTATTATAGCTTGCTTTTGTGTTATGGTATATTTATATATATACTTCGCTTCGTTATTGTATGATTTTTGGTCACGATTGTATTTTTTATACAATATATTGTTTGTTCGAAATAGTTATTAAGGTGTATTATTGCCATCTGTCTATACATTCATCTCTTGAATATTCTTCTTCCTTTACGGATTGTTCTTTGTCTCATTCAATATTTTCTCTGTGATTTTTTTTCAGTAGCGATTTATACTTTGGTGATGCTTCTTTGTTTCATCTAGGTGTCACTTAATTCTATTTGTATATGTTCCCTTCTTATACTTCCTTCTTTTGTATTGTGACGTTAACTATATGGCTTGGGATGATGTAGCCATTTATGTCGGTTTGTTGTAAGAAGTTGGTTCACATTAGTGTTACTGTCTGATTATTGATTTTTTTTCTCTATTTGATTTCACTGCTGATTTCAGTGTTGATCATGCTTCTTTTGCTTGATCTTGTCTGTTACTTTCTATTTATTGTATCCTGCTTGGGTCTACAGTAAACATACTTAATTTCTTTGAAACTGATTATTTTGGTGTACTTAGAAGATTATTTTGTATAGTTTGTTTCATTGTACACTTGCTTATATTTTTTTTCGATGTCATTATGACCTTACCATAACATATTGTTGTAAGAGTATATTAGAGCTTATCTGACACCTCATTTTTCGTGGATGTACGTTTTTCCAAAAAAAAAATGAAAAATCATTTTTTTCTCCGAGTGGTGTGGTAGTATGTTAAGGTCAAAAAGGGAAGTGATCCTTAGTATGCTAAGTTGGTCAGAGTGAATTTGGAGTTGCGTCGCCTGTGGCACGTGATATTTATTAGATGACTGAATTCTTTAAGAAATTTCCTCGTATGTTCGAGAAGTCTTGTAAGTCAGAAAAAAAGAGCGATGTGAGCGCTATTCACTTTGAGTGGGGAGATGAAGTTGTTCTGTATTGGACAGCTGTGAATAGCTCACTGCTAGTCCGTGGAAGGGACTGAGCTGTGTGAACAGCGAAGTCTCGTGACTGTTTGGAGGGAGATTTTTTGTGACCGCTGCGCAGTCTGTTTCTGGGTGTGGACCGATGCGGTCAAACCTAGTGTTTAAAGTGTGTTCCAGGCGTTTGACTGTGGTAGTCAACCCTGGGTGTTTTCTCTAGAGTGTTTTTCACAATGTGTGTCTCGGTGGAGACTTTTGAACAGGCCTGTATTGAATATTCTTCCCTATATTGAATATTCTTTCTAGTATTGAATGTTCCTTCATGTGTTAGATTATGTGATGAATTTACTTTGATATATATAACTGCAGTGGATGCAGTCGTTTGAGAGATTTTGTTATTGTGCACGTTCTAAGAGAAGTGCACCACTAATCTACAATTAGGCGCTACGGAGAGTCTGAGATTTAAAGACATTACTTTGTAGGCCATAGACATGTTTGTGAAGGAGATTAGTAGGCCATATATTGTGCAGGCTATATTACTGCAGACTGCTGAATACGCAGTCCTTTGAGGAATATTGTGGATGTGCATCTTCTATGAGAAGTGCACCACTATGTTATAATTGAGCTCTAAGAAGGGATAGCGCTGACGATGATTATTCAACTGCCGGGGAGCAGCCTTTGCTGAGAAGGGGAGATGTAGTCTTTTGAGGAAAATCGTTATGGACATCTTCAATGAGAAGTGCACCATTATGCTATAATTGAGCTCTATGGAGAAAACATGAGAAGGCCAGTATTTTGATGAATTTAATAATACTGCGATGTGAGCAGTCTTTCTGGATGAGGCCATATGTATGAGGCCGTATTTATAACTGCGGTGAATGCAGTTTATTAAGGAACAGTGTTAATGTGTACCTTATATGAGAAGTGCGCCGGTGTGCGCTGTAATGGAGCTCTGTGGGGTGTTGGAGCTTCATGAATGTATTTTCTCGATGCTTTGTACTTTATGCTGTATTTCGTCTATGTCGTCGTCTATGTTGATACGTGAATAAACTGTTCATGAAACGTCAACGGTAGTTCAACGATCCATGATTCTTACGTGTGTTACTGTGATGAATGAATGCACCAGTACACACTTACTTTGAATAGTCCAGGCAGTGACAGTAATAACATATTCATTATAGCTCTGTGTGGGCGTATACATACAACTAGTTATATACAATCAAATTTAGACTCTATCAGTGGAGGCAAGCATATACTTTATCAGCTTTACGGTAATAACACCTTAGATGTATCAATAAGTTATTTCTTTCATCCTTGGTGATGTGTTTGTTTTTTGTAAATGAGTGAAAACCTGCGAGTAATCATTAGGCCTGAGCCAGTAACCACCGTGTCCCATGTTGAGTGGTTGTATTCTTTTCTTCTGTTCGTCGACTATGTTGCTGTTATACCCTGTTCAACCTAAAAATTGGTTATAATTGGGGTATATTGTGCGTTAGGTTCTTCTATGCTAGTCGATTGTTAGTCCTGAAAAGGACTGGTCCTAAAAAGGACCACTAGCTGGCTGTCTGGATTCCTCTTCGTTGCTTGTCTTTTCGTGGTGCTGTGGCGTGTTTCACTGTCTGGCTTGTGTGGTTCTGTTGGTTTTTGCCCTCCTCGTTTCTGATTCTTGTGTCTTCCTTTTCTCCTGTATCTGAAATAGCGCTTTATCTATGATTGCTTGGAGTAGTCTTTCTAGTGTTTCCTAGATGACTTCTTCGTCTGATTGGTCGTTCGTTTTTGTTTCCCGTGTGTTAGATGTAATTTCCTCTACGGCTGTTCGTTCTGCTTCTATTTTTTTTAGTATTGCTGTGTTTTCTTCTTTCAGCTGTGTCAGCTTCTTGACATCTGCTTCTACCTGCTGCTGAATATTTTCATGTTATCCATCATATTTCTAACGCTCTGTAGGTCTATCACGTCTTCACCACTGTCGGTTTTATCTTCGGGAGTCTGCCTGCTTCTGCTCTATCCCTGGAGTTTTAGTTTTATTTCTTTGACTTCAGCGGTCAGCTGATGTAGCTGTCTTCTTTCTGTTGTGCGCTGTCTGTTCGCGACCTTTACTGTCACTCTATGTTTTGCCTCTCTGAAGGGGATGTTTTTGGAAACCGCTTCCTTCAGTATGCTCTTTGTTTCCTGGAACATAGGGCAGCCTCGGTACCTTGCCCCGTGGTTTCCGAGGCAGTTTGCACAGGTACGGTTTGTGTTAATCACTTTGTAGTTGTGGTCCTCCTTCGCCCTGGGGCAGTCGCTATATTGGTGGCTTCCCGCGCAATATCGACAGACTGCATCTCTCCTGCATGTTTTCTTGGTGTGGGAAAATTGCTGGCAGTTGGAGCACTGCATCACCGGAGGGACATAGGCTTCTGTTCTTTTTGATGTATCTTTGAGTGTCAGTCTTTCAGGTCTTGTCACTCCTTCAATAGTTACTACCACCAGATTGGTATCTTTTTTATTCCATGTCTTTAACCTTTCGACTTGTATGATTTGAACATTTGTGTTTTCAGTTTGTAGGCAACTTTGGACTTCGTTTGCGGACCATCTGGTATCCACCCCTCTTAGTACCAACTTCTTTGTTGTCTTGCCGGTCTCCATCACTACTTTTATCTGGTGGGGCAGCATGAATTCTTTCGGTCCGGATTCCAGTTCTATCATCAGCGAAGTTGTTTTATCCGTGCTGTTGAGAGAAAGCACAACTCCCTTTTCGTACCTCCCTACTTTCGCGATGCCTCTCCTGCCAGTTATTACCTCTAGGATCCCGATCACTTTATCGTCGGGTAGGGCCCTGAGTGAGGCCTCACCTCCAGACATCTGGGTGAACTTAACGATCCTCTCCTGTTTTGTATCTGTGTTGTTTGTCTTGTTATTCTTTGGCCTTTGTTCCTTTCGCCTGTCTTGGTTTGAACAAGAATCATGTTCCTGTTCGATGTTGGAATGAGCCTTTTCTTGTTCCAGAGCTATTGAGTTGTTATGAGATGTTTTGTCCGGACTACGTCTGGTGGTTTGCGTCTCGGGGTTTTCGTCTCGGCTCTCGCAATTTGCACCATCTTATGGTTGTTTTGTTGAATTTGACACTCCTCTGCGGCTTGGTGATTCTCCGTCATCGGGTTTCGGACAGTATCTTCCATGTCTAGGCCTGGAACGACGGTCGTGGATGTGGATGTTGTTTCGTATGGTGGTTGTGAATTCGCTAGTAGTTTATCTCTTGCCTCCTTCTGGCATTTTAGCCTTCTCATCATAATTCTTGCAATTTCGTTCATGGCTTCCTCTTCTCTTGGACCAAGAGCTACATCAAATTTTGCACGGCTGTCAATTGTTGCCACCCCCGTGGTGTCAGGAGCTGTATTGCTCGGCTTCTCAGGAGGTTCGGCCTCTACGCTAGTATTTGGGGCAGCTTTGCTCTCCGGTAATCTGTTCTTGTTCTGTGATGACTCTTCTTTGTTGACAAGTGCTGGCAGGCTTTTATAAACATTCTTCTTTTTGGCTGGCATTTTGTCTGCTGCGTACGCCCTGAAAAGGGCGTTGGTTTTAATATATTGCTATCTTCACGTGAAGAGCGCCTGGAAAAAAGGTGTTGGAGTGGTTGTATTAATTTTTTAATGTAAAACATTTGCCACGTTTTGGTGAGGCGCGTCCCGTTCAACCTAGTCTTTTTTTTTTTTTCCTCGCATGAGGTCGCATTTTTTTTCCTCGCATGAGGTCGCATTTTTTAAAACTCGCATGAGTCGCATTGGAACACGCCCAACATAAACGCATGTCCCAACACAAAAAGACCCAATGACAAACAAGTGTCACTGTAATGATCCTATGTGTTTTCACACAAAAGATCTAATGACACATAAGTGCCACTGTACTGATCTTTTGTGCCGGGCACATGGTTATATTAGGGCGCATGTCCAAATATAATTTTTTTTTTCCTCGCATGAGGTCGCATTGGCACCCGCCCCAAACCCGGCTCTGGTCAAGACCACATGTCCCAACACAAGAAGACCCAATGACAAAATGTGTCACTGTAGTGATCTTCTGTGTTCTCACACAAAGGACCTATTGACACATGAATGTCACTGTACTGGTCCCTGTGTCTAGACACATGATCCTAGCCAAAGGCCGGATATTAGGGCGTTGGATTTGTTAGGAGCCTTAGAAGTGCTCCGTAGAAGCCCCTTAGGTCAAATATTTTTTTAACACTTGAGTGGTTGTATTAGGTCACTAACACAATTTATAGCAGTGTTCATGACGATGATTTGATAGCGCTCCCACGTTTAATACAAGCCAAATCTTAGGTGGATAAAGATAAAAAATTCACAAGCTTTACATTTTATATCATAATTGGCATATATAATTATTTACTTGTTATATTTTAAAGTAATACGTGAAAAAATAAATTTGGCATAATATCATACTTTAGCATATATTCAATGATTTATTGTGAGAGGAGGTTGTTTCCCTTGGTCAGTAAGGGGGAATAAATTAAGTTTTCGGTATGGAGGGAAAAATTAAAATCATATTTTAAATTATTAATTGTGTCCCTTGAAGATAAAAAAAATTGCAGAAAAATTGAAATGGCTTTTCAAAACTTTACAAACATTTAAATTAAGTATTGTAACGTGATTTAAAAAAAAAAAAGGAATGGAAAGGCCTTAAAAGTACAGAACAGGATTGGAAGGCTCGGAATGCATCTGTTGAATGTCTGCTCCACGCAGAGTTGAAAAGATCGTAATGAAAATAATAAAGACATCTGAGAAGTAACATGACGTAAACGATTTTTT
>JAMPIV010012390.1:27500-49667 GCA_024509875.1 Oreohelix idahoensis
ATCACTAATGTGGGACTAATGACATGAACCAGGCATGTATCAGTGGAACAGATATCAAAATAATTGACACAGCAACTAGTATCTAAACTGTCCATGTTCACTGTCTACACAATCATGAAGCATCTAAAACTGTCAAAGTTTTCCTGTCTTTATCATCACTTGACAGGCGCTGGATTCTGGTATATCATTTGTGGTAACTTTTTGTTCATGAACTTATCTGCACGAGATTCCTGGTCTGTGGAGCTGCAATGTTACACTCAGTTGCTTTATGGTTGGTTGACACACGGTTCAGTTAATATGCTGGACTACCATCACTATGTGGAGGCCATATATAAGGAGTGGTCCAATCACTTTTCGCTTTCCTTCGACACAATGCTTCATCTCGAAGACGACGCTTGAGATGGGTGGGACACACATTGAGGAGACCTGTTGATAGCATTACAAGGCAGTCCTTGTGTTATAATCCCCATGGTAAGAGAGAAAGAGGAAGACCACATGGAAAAAAGAACTTGAGGTGAAGGTCATGAAGAAGACATAGCAAGACCTTGACCTGATAGCCCAGGATAAGAAGACTTGGTATACGTTTGTTGAAAGCCTATGCTCCGTAGGGAATTGAAAGGTGAAAGAAGAAGAACGTATGGAATATATTTTCTGGTTGTGTATCTTCTTCCTGGTTCGTCCTGAACAGGACGTTGGTTGCTGGTTGTGTATGAGTGTGTGTGTATTTGGTAACAACAACACAAGTGTATACTTAAATCTTGTTTTATCTTTTACTTGTTTTATAATTTAAAGTCACTGTCGTAATTTTTATCTGAGAGGGTGCTGATGAATATTGGTCCCTTTAGAGTGTAAAGTGATATTGAAGGCTCTGTGAGAATAAGGATTTAGGTGAATGAGGTAGTAGATTCACAAGCGCTGGGAAGGAGCAAGGACAGTCTCTTATTACGACAATATCTGTTTTCTCACAGACTACTCCTATCTCTCTTCTGCACAAACAATTGTGTCAGTTCCAGTCGCTCAGGCGCGCTCACCGATTCGGTGATTCTGTCGCTCAACGTACATGAATACAACCTACACAGATGGAAATGTTTGGAGTTTTAGGCCAACCGACAACCAACACAAATAAATATTCATACCTTTATTATCATAAAGGACTCACACAAAATTGTACATTTACAGTCAAAAATCAAAAAGTTACAGAATACAAATATAACTAGGGAAGAGGGGCTTTTGAGGAGAAATATCCCATCCACCGTTTCCCGTTTATATCTACTAACAGACAAAACCCGGTCCCAAAGACCAGAAAAAGGGGGGGGGGGGTGATCAGAGATAGGCAATTTAACCCACTGGTAAATTTATTACTCTGAGGGAAGGGGTTACAGAAGAAGGGGGGGGGGGGGGGGGGGGTGTGTGTGTGTAGAGGAAAGCTAGGGTTCTCAATTGTCTCCCTTTAAATCAACAAATTTTTACGGAGAGATCCCGTACAAGGAATATAATGCACCTTAGTATAAGGTCGAACTAATTAAAAGGGTAAAGAAAAGATAAATCTCCTTTCATTCAAAAAAACACACTAGGGCTGGCCATCCCAACAAACACACACGCAGACTTACCAAAATGGTGAATTCTGTCAATCTAGGAATTATTTATCACAGCAGCTAATACCGTGGAATAATGGACTGGTCCTCTTATTTCTTCCGTGTCAGGCCCCAGATTTAACGAGGTAACAAATAGTCTCAAAAAATCGCCAGACGGTGAAGCGTAAAGGCTACTGTTGGTTTAGATAAAGTTCCTAATGAATGGCACAGGCACTTGGCTAAGCGTGAGGTATGGTGTGGTTCCTAAAATCGGCACAGCTGGTGGAGATAACTTCCTTTTTCCGTAATGTCACAAGTTAAGAACAACCCTGAGGTAAGTTCTTCTTCGAGGGGGGGGGTGGGAGGGGGGGGGGGGGGGGGTAAAAGGGGGGGGGTGGGGAGCGGGGGGGGGAGAGGGGGAAGGGAGGGGAGGGGGGGGGGGGGGGGGGGGGGGGGGGGGGGGGGGTTAAAATCCACTGAATATGCGTGACAGACAGTGTTCAGGTATCGATGCTTTTTCTTCACAAATAGGGGCAGTGAATAAAATATGTTCTGCTTCCAGTTTCCTTTAAGGACTCGCCTATATGAACTAGTCTTTTAAAAGTGTTTCTTGGGTGGCTCTTATTCTCAGTTAAATTCGGAGGAGCGGGGGCCCATTACAGGTCGCCACAAGTTTAGCTTTAAAAAGGTTCATATGTTACTGGAGTTATCAAATTGAGTTTGGCAGAACTCTGTATATAGTTAATAATTGCTGGGATGCAGGTTGAATGATCGTTCTGAATGAAAGATAATCAAAACAAGAAATGCATTACAAATCATATTATAATCTGACGCTATAAATTACAGTTAGCCTATTTACTTATTAGCGTCGTCAATTAACAAAATCAGGAAAACTTCCCGTGAGTTTAAAAATAATTAAAAGCACATCTATCTATACAGAACTAAACTGTATTAAAGTTATAATTCCTTTTAACGTCTGCAAATTTACGCGTCAATTGTATTAGGAAATACTTTTAGCTGTAACATTAGTTTGCACTAGAACTTTGAAAATGGGTTTATTTAATAAGGTTAAATTTACACCACAATCCATTGAAATCAATAGAAATAACTCGACCAATGATCACTCGAAGCTAATGTATAAATTACCGTCTGCACAGAAAGAATACACTCCAATAGTCACGAAGGTAGATGAATCCAGCAGGAATCCGACTATGCTAGTGCAACTAAAATTCTGTCAGAGCCGAACGATAAAAATGCAGTTTATCGGAGTTCTCTATTTTATACTTATCGAATGTAACTTGAATGGGGCGTGTTAAATTTTCGCACCTTTCTTGATCTTGAGCAAAATTCGGGGTACCTCGCCGATGTGTTAAACGTTGCGATTCCTACGTTTTCCCCGGTCTACCGATTTTCTTCCGTCTCAGGCTGCTCGCATAAGAGTGCGAAAATTTCCCGAGAAGCTAACTCTGNGAGCTGCAAGTNCCTGATTCTTTAGATCGCGGTCGCTTCAACGTTGAATTCTGAACATCAGCCTGTTCTTTGATGGTACCGCTGCATGTCCGGTAAGAGTTACAACAGATGATCAGGGGTTCTAAAGTTATGAGAGGCCAATATTCTGTTATCATCCATCGAGTCAGGAAAATTAATCAGTCATACTTAGACGTACGTAACAATCGTCCACACTTATGAGAAAAGAAAACTCGATTACATGTTTAATTAATAACAATAAAGCTGCCCTGATCGGTAGTTTTAAGATGATAGGCATCGTCGAATTACACCTCTTCCCTCCGTGGCCCAGTTTCTACTCAAGAAGTCAGCTCCGACATTCTGTTTTCCTGGAATATATTTACCACTTTGAATTTAGTAAACACTCAATAGCAAGGCCCAACACATTATCCCTTGCGTTTGAATTCCTTCTTGGCACCCAGGAAAGCTAGTGGAGCATGGTCTGTTTGCACTGTGAAAGAAGTACCATACAGAAACTCATGATGGCGTCTGATGCCATGAATCAGAGCGAGACATTCTCTTTCAACGACACTGTAGTTGCGTTCCGCTTTATTCAGTTTCCGACTGCCATAGGCAACTGGAAATAGCATGTTCAGGTCACTGTCATCGGCTTGCAGCAATGTTGACCCGATGCCCTGACCTGACGCGTCAACTCTCAGTATGAAAGGTTTCTTAAGGTCAGGTAACCTTAGGATGGGGTATGCCGACAACTGTCCTTTCAAAGTGCTATACGCGTGTTCGCACTTTTGATCCCATATGACCTTATCAGGACAACCTTTCTTGGTGAGGTCAGTCAGAGGTGCTGTCAGTCCGTTGAAGTTCTGGATGTATTTCTGATAGTATGCACATAGCGATATGAAGGAACGTACGTCTTTCTTCGTTCGGGGTCTTTTTGCTGCCACAATTTTCTCCACGTTCTTCTTAATAGGCCAACTGCATCCGTGAGAAATAGTATGCCCCAGGAAGTCTAACTGTTCAAACCCGATGAGACATTTGCTAGGTCTGGCTGTGAGACCCGTTTCCTGTAGTCTCCTGAGGAGAATAGCAACCGTAGCAATATGTTCTTCATAGGTTTCCGATGCAATTAATATGTCATCCATGAAATTATGGATATGGGGACTTTGCAAAGGCTCTAGAAGCTTCCTCATCATCCTGGTGAACCCTCCTGGTGCGTTATGCAAACCGAACGGCATCACATTAAATGTGTAATGTCCTTCGCTAGTGCTGAAAGCTAACAAAGGTTTAATTTCCTCCTTGACTGGTATTTGATAATAACCTTTACTGAGGTCAATCTTGGAGAAGATCTTAGCTTTGCTGAGCTTGGTGAACAACTCAGAAACAGTTTGGAGAGGTTCGGGCTGGAATTCCGTTACAGCGTTTAGCAACCTGTAATCAATGCACAGCCTAACTTCCTTATTGGGCTTCTGCAACAGCACTACACTCGAGCTGTAAGGAGATGTAGACTCACTGATAATTCCTGCCTGACGCAGCTTGTCTATTTCTCCGCGAAGTGCATCCGCTTTAGCGTACGGGATAGGATAAACTCTGGTTTGAACAGGGGTCTCGTTTGTTAATTTCATATCAAATTCAATGAGATTTGTTCGACCAGGTACATCCGTTAAGACTGCACTGTACTCTTTTAGTAGAGCCCTGGTTTCTGTTTGTTGTTCTGGTGAGAGATTGTCGCCGAACTTGACATCTTTAAAGGATTCTGTGGGTTGCAGTGGATACTCCATGCACCCATCATCATCTTCCTCGTCTTCCGTTGCTATGGCGACAGCCAGGAGATGCTCGGAGGATGGCACCGGTCTTTCCAAATATTTCTTTAGCAGATTTATGTGGAAGACCTTCTCCTTTCCTTTGATGGAGATCTTGTAATTGGTACGTGAGATCTTTTTAAGGACGGTAAACGGTCCTTGCCATCCGATGCGAAGTTTATTGCTTCCGGTTGGGAGTAGCAACAAAACTTTCTCCCCTGGTTGGAGCTCTCTCTCTCTCTTTTGCAGCTTTGTTGTATCTTTTAGCGTGTTTAGCGCGGGCTTTCGTAAGGTTGGTTGTAGCTAGATCCCATCCTAGCTTTAGCCTTTCCTTGAGCTCAGATACATACTTGCTTGCAGAGACGACTGTCTCGTCAGCCTTTTGGTCTGTCAGGGACCGAAGTAAGGCTTCTAATGGGCCCCTTTATAGGTCTGCCAAATAAAAGTGTAGCAGGCGGGAATCCCGTAGACGCTTGGGGTACCTCTCGGTAGGCGAATAAGGCAGCCGATATATATAGGTCCCAGTCTTCCGGTTTCTCCTGACCCAGCTTACGTAACATCATGGTGAGGGTACCGTTAAAACGTTCCACGAGCCCATTTCCGGCCGGATGGTAGGGACTTGTGTGGATATGTTTGGCCCTCAAGATCTTTAAAGATCTCCTCCATTAACAGGCTACGGAATTGGGATCCATTGTCCGTCAAAACTTGTTGAGGGAATCCCAACCGTGTAAAAATTTGCACGGGCTTCTGCAACATGCTTGGAATCTATGCTGGTTAGCGGTACACAGCTTCGGCCCACATAGTGCAAGTGTCAACTAAGGTCAGGATGAACCTGTTCCTTCTTTTGGTCTTTTCCAGAGGACCAATAATGTCGACAGCAACCCGTTCAAATGGAGTCCCTACTATTGGCATTTGGCCCATAGGTACTGGGGGTGTCAAGTGCTTGGGTGCTACCCGTTGGCACTGGGCGCAGGATTTCACGTACCTGACAATGTCAGAGTTCATTCCTGGCCACCAATAGTGGGTTTTTATTCGCTGAATAGTGGCGTTTTGTCCCATATGTCCGCTAAAGGGAAGAGAGTGCCCCATCTCTAAGATCTGGCATCGGTACTGCGTCGGAACTAGGAGCTGGTTATTCCCCGTGTCCGGGTTGCCCGTTCTACGATACAATACACCATCCTTAGAAAAGATGTCTCCGTTGTGTCTGGGGTCCTTAGCCATGGGCAGTTTTTTAAAGCAGGGCGCCAGAGTAGGGTCATTTTGTTGCGCCTCCTTCAGTTCATTCGGCAACAAGTTTGGCGCAGGCTCCCTCTCCTTCTTGGCTTGCCCTCTTGTGGTTACCGCTGCCACAATCGGCTCCTTAGGTCTCCCAATGAACACATATCTACATCCCAGGATAACTGGGTAGATAGGATCATCCATAATGGCCGCTTTTATAACTCCTCTGACAAAATCAGAGTGTATTTCTACCCAGTGCGATAGGCAGCGTCCTGGGCGCATCACTCTTAAACACTCCACTAAGTTTGACGGTTTCCTCTGTCTCCTGACCTGGTTTGACTAGGTGTCTAGCAACAATACAACTAAAACTTAATCCAGTGTCAAAGAGACAAGTGGTTGAGGTACCATTCAAAATTACAGTTCCTCGAGTTGAGGGTCGGTCCCCCTCAGGTTGAGAATCACTGACATTGACTCACCTTTCGAGGCTGTATGCAAACATCCAACGCGGTTTGCACCGGTTTGTTTGCCCTGATCAGACGTTCCTGGTGTAGGGGTCTTTCCCTTTCCTTGACCTTGGTGGCCGCGCTGCCACGTAGGCTTGGTGGGTTGATCAGAATTGTTGTTGGGGGGGTATCGGGTTTTGTAGAATTTCGATTTCTCCTGGGGAGGTCTCTGGGTATTTATTTTCTCGTTGGTTATAATTCTGAGGAGAGGAATTAGAGGAATAGGATGACTGCTCTAGATTTTGTTTACGAGATGGCTCATCTGTGGGTTTACGTTTAGTGCTGGGAAGTTCGGCCATTGCATTGGTATAGCGTTCGGCCCTTATTGATTATGTCCTCAAGCCTGACTGCGCCCTGTTCAGCCAAAAAATCTACGGGTTTCGTTTGACATAGTTGCCTTTATCTGTTCTACAAGAACAAGTTCAAGTAGTCCCTCATATGTAAGAGGTAGGTCAGATAATTCAATGCACTTTGTCAGATAACCCGTGAGACGTGAAGAGAACAGGGGAAATGTGCCCGTGCTCTCTTTTCGGCTGTTTCTGAACAACTGCAGAAACTTACGTGCACTCATCTCAAACCGCTCTAGCAAGGCCTTCTTCATCATGTCGTAATCATGTTGATTCGGTCCCAGCTTTTTGTACACGTCATAAGCATTGCCTTTCAGTGACGTTGAAAGTTTGAGCGCCCAGCGGGTACTCTCTAACCCATAAAGATTCGCGAGTCTCTCGAATTTTTCTAGGTAGCTGTCAATTTTTTCGTTAGGGCTAGGAAAAGACTCTAAAGCGAAAGACATCGCAGTTAATTGGGCAGACTGAGTGCTGGAGAGATCCATTGTTTGAGACTGGGGCGAAGACGGCTCTCCATTATTTGAAGTAGAGGCACTCCGACTCTCTAAAGCCTTGAGCGCTAATTCATGTTGTCTTCCCTCTCTCTTTCTCTCTCTCTGCGGGCTTCCATTTCTGCCTCAATTTTCTTCTGTTCCAATTTACGATCGTCCGCTTCTTTCTTCCTAGCTTCTGCCCTCTCTTCTCTCTCTCTTTCTTCCTTCCTCTCAGCTTCTGCTCTTTGTTGCTCCGCGTCATATATTTGCAGTTCCTGGGTGATAAACAGATTCGCGGCTTCTGTGTCTAATCCTGAGTCTTTCGCTTCCTGTCTCAAAATGGATCTTATCCTAATTCTCATCAGGCCATTGTCAAAGAACTGGATGCTTCTAAGACTAGAGAATAGTAAGATGGAACAAGAAGGGGAAAAAACTCAAAGCCGCTACGAGAAAAACAAAGTAAAAAATTTACTGAATGACCTCGTGTGTTAACTTATCGCCGCTATTATTGTCACTTAAGACTCGTAACGCAAGCAACTATGCCAATTAAATGGTAAGTTACACTAGAAAAGAAACTTTCTACTCTTACTAAAACAGTAGAGAAAAATTTATAATTAAACAATTTAAAAGGAAAAAAAAAAATTTCCCAGAAAATGTTAATTCTCTCAGAACATAAATCCGTCTTTTAGCTTAGCTCCAAACTCAAACGCTAAACAACACTAAACTCCGTCCCTGAAGACAATTTTTGAGATGAGACGTAGTTCAGACAACTTAATTTTAAAAAAAAATCAGAAACAATCCGTCTTTTAGCTTAGCTCACTCAAAACGCTTCATAACCTTTAGTGATTGTAAAACAATCACGCAGTCCCAGCAATTATATAAACCAAAAAAATTTTCAATTCCCTCTGCCAGAGAATACAAAATGTGACAATCTTTTTTATTATCACTAACTGCCTGTTCCTGTGGAAAAACAAACCTGTCTAAATTATTGTGTGGTTGGCCCAAAATACTGAACGGCTGGGTCTAGGGGAAGTAATACTTTTAAAGATTATACCCTACTTCACAAAGACAACATCCACACTCTATTTTAACTAAGTTCAGAATCTCGAACGAGCTAACCAGATATTGTCGTAATTTTTATCTGAGAGGGTGCTGATGAATGAATTGGCGTCCCTTTAGAGTGTAAAGTGATATTGAAGGCATGAGCTGTGAGAATAAGGATTTAGGTGAATGAGGTAGTAGATTCACAAGCGCTGGGAAGGAGCAAGGACAGTCTCTTATTACGACAATATCTGTTTTCTCACAGACTACTCCTATCTCTCTTCTGCACAAACCATTGTTGGTCAGTTCCAGTGGCTCAGGGGCGCTGACCGATTTGGTTATTCTGTCGCTCAACGGACATGAATACAAAGTACACAGATGGAAATGTTGGGAATTTTAGGCCAGCCGAGGACCAACAGAAATAAAGATTCGTACTTTTATTATCATAAGGGACTCACACAAAATGGGACATTTACAGTCAAAAAATCAAAAAGTTACAGAATACAAATATAACTAGGGAAGAGGGGCTTTTGAGGAGAAATATCCCATCCACCGTTTCCCGTTTATATCTACTAACAGACAAAACCCGGTCCCAAAAGACAAGAAAGGGGGGGGGGGGTGATCAGAGATAGGCAATTTAACCCACTGGTAAATTTATTACTCTGAGGCAAGGGGTTACAGAAGAAGGGGGGGGGGGGGTGTGCTGTGTAGAGGAAAAGCTAGGGTTCTCAATTGTCTCCCTTTAAATCAACAAATTTTTACGGGAGGGGAAATGTACACAGTTACCCAATCCCGCTAGGGAGAGATCCCGTACAAGGAATATAGTGCACCTTAGTATAAGGTCAAACTAATTAAAAGGGTAAAGAAAAGATAAATCGCCTTTCATTCAAAAAAACACACGAGGGCTGGCCATCCCAACAAACACACACGCAGACTTACCAAAATGGGGTAATCTGTTAATCTAGGAATTATTTATCACAGCAGCTAATACCGTTGGAATAATGGACTGGTCCTCTTATTTCTTCCGTGTTCAGAGCCCCAGATTTAACGATGGTAACAAAGTAGTCTCAAAAAATCGCCAGACGGTGAAGCGTAAAGGCTACTGTTGGTTTAGATAAAGTTCCTAATGAATGGCACAGGCACTTGGCTAAGCGTGAGGTATGGTGTGGTTCCTAAAATCGGCACAGCTGGTGGAGATAACTTCATTTTTCCGTAATGTCACAAGTTAAGAACAACCCTGAGGTAAGTTCTTCTTCGGGGGGGGGGGGGGGGGAAAATCCACTGAATATGCGTGACAGACAGTGTTCAGGTATCGATGCTTTTTCTTCACAAATAGGGGCAGTGAATAAAATATGTTCTGCTTCCAGTTTCCTTTAAGGACTCGCCTATATGAACTAGTCTTTTAAAAGTGTTTCTTGGGTGGCTCTTATTCTCAGTTAAATTCGGAGGAGCGGGGCCCATTACAGGTCGCCACAAGTTTAGCTTTAAAAAGGTTCATATGTTACTGGAGTTATCAAATTGAGTTTGGCAGAACTCTGTATATAGTTAATAATTGCTGGGATGCAGGTTGAATGATCGTTCTGAATGAAAGATAATCAAAACAAGAAATGCATTACAAATCATATTATAATCTGACGCGATAAATTACAGTTAGCCTATTTACTTATTAGCGTCGTCAATTAACAAAATCAGGAAAACTTCCCGTGAGTTAAAAATAATTAAACGCACATCTATGTATACAGAAGTAAACTGTATTAAAGTTATAATTCTCTTTAACGTCTGCAAAATAAATTTACGCGTCAATTGTATTAGGAAATACTTTTAGCTGTAACATTAGTTTGCACTAGAACTTTGAAAATGGGTTTATTTAATAAGGTTAAATTTACACCACAATCCATTGAAATCAATAGAAATAACTCGACCAATGATCACTCGAAGCTAATGTATAAATTACCGTCTGCACAGAAAGAATACACTCCAATAGTCACGAAGGTAGATGAAATCCAGCAGGAATCCGACTATGCTAGTGCAACTAAAATTCTGTCAGAGCGAACGATAAAATGCAGTTTATCGGAGTTCTCTATTTATACTTATCGAATGTAACTTGAATGGGGCGTGATAAATTTTCACACCTTTCTTGATCTTGAGCAAAATTCGGGGTACCTCGCCGATGTGTTAAACGTTGCGATTCCTACGTTTTCCCCGGTCTACCGATTTTCTTCCGTCTCAGGCTGCTCGCATAAGAGTGCGAAAATTTCCCGAGAAGCTAACTCTGTGAGCTGCAAGTCCCTGATTCTTTAGATCGCGGTCGCTCCACGTTGAATTCTGAAGATCAGCCTGTTCTTTGATGGTACCGCTGCATGCCGGTAAAAGTTACAACAGATGATCAGGGGTTCTAAAGTTATGAGAGGCCAGTATTCTGTTATCATCCATCGAGTCAGGGAAATTCATTTGTCATACTTAGACGTACGTCACAGTCACATCTAAATTTTTCTTGTCCGGACTGGCAAT
Organism: Oreohelix idahoensis; assembly: GCA_024509875.1. Taxonomy (NCBI): domain Eukaryota; kingdom Metazoa; phylum Mollusca; class Gastropoda; order Stylommatophora; family Oreohelicidae; genus Oreohelix; species Oreohelix idahoensis. The sequence goes on from JAMPIV010012390.1 coordinate 38,431, forward strand.
TACAGGAAAAAAAGAAGACGTGACAGACAGTTCGGATAGAACCAGGACAAGACGACTTGGTACACATTTGTTGAAGGCATGTGCTTCTTGAGGTAGATGAGAGGTAACAGTTTGGATAATCCAATCAACCTTCATTGGACAAATTGTCGTGGAATGTAAAAATCCTCCTGTATATTATTTCGCTCAACAAATCAGATTATTTCGTTCAACCAACCAGAGAAGGGTTTTCCCGAATCACTGAGTCATGTACAAATATGGCGAGATACTGGATTGTACGAACTGTGTAAACCTAGGTTAGAATTAGGCAAATATTTCCAAAACAGATAAGGGGAAAGGACCATGCCTTTATCACGCTGTAGCAACAGATGAAGGATAGGTATGGACTTCTTTGGTTTATCACTCTTTACCATATTTGCAGAGTAATTGGCTAAATTGCGTGAATTAGCGAAGAAGCGAACACGCAAAGGAAGATATAAAATTCGAGATGAAAAATAGAATGCTGGGATTGGAGTCAAACTTTTACACAAAGGAAGCCGAAAGTAAGCTGCAACTAAAGGTATTCGGTTGAAAGTGCTGTGCAAAGTTAGGAGGAGGATGATAGAAGGGATCTTCGTTACACGGAGAAGCACAAACTGCCATTTTTCGCTACCCGTTACAGGTTTGATGTTCAATTTGGTGGTGGATCCAAGAATGCATTCCTAAGCATTGTGTCGAAGGAAAGCGAAAAGTGATTGGACCACTCCTTATATCTGGCCTCTACATAGTGATGGTAGTCCAGCATATTAACTGAACCGTGTGTCAACCAACCATAAAGCAACTGGGTGTAGCATTGCAGCTCCACAGACCAGGAATCTCGTGCAGATAAGTTCATGAACAAAAAGTTACCACAAATGATATACCAGAATCCAGCGCTTGTCAAGTGATGATAAAGACAGGAAACTTTGACAGTTTTAGATACTACATGATTGTGTAGACAGTGAACACAGAGAGTTTAGATACTAGTTACTGTGTCAATTATTTTGATATATGTAAATATATAAATACAAATCCTTGTTTTCATTCTAAAGTACCGTACCGTACCAAGAAAAGAGAAAATTAAGCATTAAAGTAAATTGATTGATTTAACTTTGGTAGTTGTTAAATTATTTCCATGTTCTATATTTGTGTATTATACTGTAATTGTAACGGTAATAAAATTAATTTCCTTTGGGAATAGTTTACAGAAGCATAGGATTGTTCGTATCGGCTCTTGATCTATTTACTTTACCATCGGGACAAGGGTACTTAACAGCCTGACTATATCGTGTGCCACCCACACACCTGTGCTCATTTCTGAGGCAGCGGTATTTTCATAGGTCAAGAATACCTTGACTCTATCTATTGTTCACCTCTAATTACCCATCTCGCCACACAAATGTTGAGGAGATGTTTGTTCATATGTTTACTCTGCTAGCAACGCCACTTCTTCTTTCTTCTTTGATCCTTAGTCACCGACCGTCAAAGCAGTCAGTGGCCATCACGCCTGGTGGCGTCTTGTAGGGCAACAACAAATTGATTCCACTTTGCTCGGTCGGTGGCCATCCTTCGTACAGTGCCCCAACTCTGGTTCATTCTTTGCATCTCAGCCTCCACAGTCCTCCGCCAAGTTGTTTTTGGTCGGCCTCTCTTTCGTTTTCCTTCAGGGGTCCATAGCTGTTATGTGATGGCATCGGAGTCTCTTCTGATGACATGGCCAACCCAGCTCCAACACAGCGTCTGCCAGCTATGATGGTGTGCATGTCCTCTTGCTTGCTCCGAGTAAGCAGATCTTGGTTGGTGATGGTATTCGGCCAAAAGATTCGGATAATTTTTCTTAGACATGTTGTGCGAAACGCCACTGTGGTGAAGTGGGATGTTATAAATATTTATAGGGGACTTAGTGTACTGACTGAGATCAGCTGTGAAGGTATCTATATCTAATAAGAGTAGTGTATTATAGATAACCTTACTTGCGGCCACATATATATATATCTCAGTCAGAATTATTCTGGAATAGTGTGATGACTACGTTGTATGTCTAGGGTATGTGTATGATGAAGTGTAAGTCATAACAACAACAGACAGATAAACAATTTAATTTATTCCACCACACTTGACAACACTGTGACACTCACATACATATAACACTCTAAAGGATATCTTAAAGGAGTCACTGATAACTTTTCAAATAACAATATGTATTCATTGCTGTTATGAATGAATATGTGTCCTGATTCAAATACAAAGGGAACCAGGAATCACAATCAATTGTACTTACAAGTTATATGTACAGAATTTATCAATATGAATATTGTAATGACATATATTATTAAAAGTATCCTATGTGTGTCAGTTGTGTAGTAGTAATATGAGGTAATACTGGTTTTGTTTTGTTCAAGCTCTGTTGGTATTTGTCATCATGACTTCAATAGTTTGTCTTTATGGGAACTATTATTGGAGATGTTCTCAGTTCCTGATATTAACACAATTTAATTCCCCTCTTAATGTTATTTTTACAAGGTCATTTTAAGCTGGGGGTACATAATTTTGAGCTCAGCTGGCCACATCAGCTTATCTTGCGTGATGGCGGCAGGAACAGACTCCTCTGCTCGATTCTCCCCTCGGCTCTGGAGACACCTCACTGATAGCTAAATGGACCAAGGAGTATGCTGTCCGACTCTGGATTCAGCAAAGCTCTGACCAGGTGCTGCTCAATACCATCAAGACCACGGTCCCTGAAAACAAGAAGGATGTACCTTCTACTTCATAACTAATTTATACTCTCTTTTTACACTGAGCACAATACATCACAAACATTGAGTTCAGAGCGTTAGGCCAACTGTCAGCTTCATCTGAAATATTTTATACCAGTATTTACCTCCTTAATGGTTACCACGCCTCTGCACTTCCAGCATTATTTCTGTCTAATCAATAATCTAGGTGTCAGTGTACTGTTTGGCCATTCCATGCAGTTTTACTTTCCTCCGACACCTTCTGTTCAGGCGGGAGCATTATAGGCTTTACATCATGTTTGCTACTGAACTACACATATATACAGGCATAAATTAACAATTCACATTCAATTTTCATTAAAAGATACTGAATGTTTCAAGCTTACCACAATTCATGGAAACAAACACAGATACGTTGATTAGCAATGAATTCTGGCACAACTACTGGCACAAATTCCCATCTGCTTATGTTCCAGGCTTTTATTTAGCAAAAATATGAGCTGGCTTCAACGCACTGTTGCTTTATCAAGCTTATTTGACTAGTGGTCTCGAACTAACGCTCCTAAGTGAGTATATCAGCGAGTCTAGCCAATGGAGCCACGTTTCGACAAGTATTTGAAAAAATTTTAACTTCCTACGTCTCCCCTAACAACCAAAGATAGTATTTATAGCCCGACTAATCGTGTTTAGCCTTACATATCATTCCAGCCAATCAGTTCAAATGTAACTTGTGGCCCATTTCCCGTACAATGGTGGTGTAAAAAAATCTACCACTGAGCGATTCTGATTTTGGGTGTTGTCTGACAGCACCATCATTTTATTTTGGCTATAACTTGTTAATTCCTAGACTATTTGCATAACGCCGTACATATTCTTTGTCAGCAAACCCTAAGGAACCCAAATATATATATATTTAATAGAGCTAAGTGGCTGCGTTCAAAATATGCAATTTCTTCTACCTCCTGTTTCGAAGATGTGCTGTCTGGGTACTGTAATGTTTTCAAACGTAAACCCATATAATGTTATCTTTTCTAATAAGCGTTTTTCGTGATTTTAAAACCTAACTCTGGGAAGGGTAGTGAATTTATCACTGTCCGTCCGAAAAAGTTAGTGCATGTAGCCTTACACGCGTGATAGTAGTAATTGTGTATCGCGTTACGCTTGTTGGGGGGGGTGGCATTAATAGCGAGACGCGTGTTTAATTTTGCATGCGTTCCTGATTTTATTCGCCCCTCTCTCTTTCTATTTGAGTCCATCTGTTCGTTCGTTTTGGTAACGTAATATAATTAATGTTAGGATTAATCTAGGTCATTACGCAGTCTGCCTCTCAATGTTTTTCTTAGAAATACAGCACACGTTTCATTGAAGAAAGCGGGTAATAATACAGTAGGCTTTTACTATCAACGTGAAAGCGTTACAATTTGCAGACGAAGCAGAAAACAAGGGGGATTTCGAGTACATTCTTTGTGACAGCACTGTTATTTTACCATTGCTCTTTTCTTTATTAGAATTTATTTGTTAGGCTTTATATTTACCTTTTAATTTATATATGTGGATTAGAATATTCCACGACATCTCCCCTCTTAAAACAGACATTATATGTCAGTCCTTTATTCTATATACACATAGAGAAATTTATTATTATTTCTGGGGTTTACGGTGATTCTCATCACACGGATGGCGGCTTAAAAAATCCGCTCCCAAATTTGTTTTTCCAGATATATACTCAATGCTAAAATTATATGGAGCCAAAAGTAAAGACCATCGGAGTAACCTGGAGTTCTCATGCCTAGCCTGTGCTAGAAACGATAAAGGTTTGTGGTCTGTTTGCAACTTAAAGGCCTTCCCATACAGATAAATATTGAATTTCTTTATTGCCCATATTACTGCAAGACATTCTTTTTCGCTAGTTGAGTAATTGATTTCAGCTTTATTCAATTTTCTGCTAGCATATGCCATTGGGCTTAATTCCCCATCCAATGCATCTGATTTCTGTAGTAGAGTTGCACCTAACCCAATATTACTTGCATCCGTCCTTACTATGAATTCTTGACTTAAGTCAGGTAATTTCAAAATGGGTTTACTTGTGAGCTTTTCCTTCAATTCTTGGTAAGTCATTTCACATTGTGGTGTCCATGTAATGCGATCTGGATGTCCTTTACGTGTCAAATCAGTTAACGGTGCACATATGGAATTAAAGTTTTTGATATACTTCTGGTAGAAACCACATAATGAGACAAAGGATCTCACGTCCTTCTTGGTTTGTGGTCTCGGGGCTTTCTGTAGTTTCTCTAAATTCTTTGGGTCAGGGGTCATGTTTCCCTGATAAACTGTGTGTCCCAAAAATTCCAATTCTTTACATCCAACGCAACATTTGGTTGGTCGGGCTGTTAAATTTGCCTCCCTAAGTCGATTAAACAACATGTTCAGAGAGTCAATGTGTTCCTCAAATGTTTCTGTTGCTATCAGGATAACATCCATGAAATTTGTTATACATGGATTATTCAGAGGGTCCAATAATTTTCTCATCATTCTAGAGAAGACACTAGGCGCATTCTTCAATCCAAATGGCAATCTATTAAACTCATAGTGTCCTTCTGAGGTACTAAAAGCTAGGTATGGTCTAACCTCAGGCTTTACTGGAATCTGATAATATCCTTTACTCAGATCCACTTTGGAGAAATATTTAGCTTTATTTAGTTTGGCAAACAGCTGATTTGTATCCGGCAATGGATCCACCTGTCCTTCTGTAATAGCATTCAGTCTCCTGTAATCTATACAGAGTCTATGTTCTCCAGAGGGCTTCCTTAAGAGTACAACACCGGAACTATACGAAGATTCACTGTGCGAAATAATTCCTTCCTTCAACAGATAGTCTATCTCTTCCTTCAAAGCTTTCTCCTTAGCAAACGGAATCGAATATGGTTTCATACAGACAGGTGTGGGGTCTATCAGTTTCATATCATATTCCAATAGGTTTGTATGCCCTGGTCGGTCTGTTAACACCTCTGCATGATTATTTAGAACCTGTTGCACTCTCTCTTTCTGAGTTTTCGTTAAATGTGTACTGATTTTCACCTGTGCTGCTGTCTCACAGGGGTGTAATGGATACTCAAATAATGAAAGTGGTTCCTTTTTCATCTCCATGGCGATGGACAAGGTCAACAAGTGTGTGTCTCCTCCTGATGTTCTCTTTCCAAATATTTCTTCAGGAGATTCACATGATAGATTTTTTCTTTCCCCTTCTTATCTATCTTATAATTTGTTCTAGATACCTTCTCTAAAACTGTATATGGACCCTGCCATCCAATTTGTAACTTATTCTGACTCCCGGGCAAAAGAAGCAGTACTTTCTCTCCCACAGCCAAATTTCTGTCTTTCGCCTTCCTGTTATAATAGGCAGCATGTTTCTTCCTGGCTTGTTTCAAATTTTCATTGGCAAGTTTCCAGCCAGTTTTTAAACGAGTGGTCAGCTCATTCACATATTGGTATGAAGATGTAATGTTTTCCTCTGCCTTTTCATCAGTCCACGTTCTTAGCAAAGCTTCGAGTGGACCTTTTATTGGCCTTCCAAACAATAATGTTGCCGGGGCCATACCGGTTGAACTATGGGGTACCTCCCGATAAGCAAAGAGGGCGGCGTGCAGGTACTGGTCCCATGTATCTGGTTTTTCGTGTGCCAACTTTCTCAGGATCGACATCAATGTGCCGTTAAATCTTTCCACTTGGCCGTTCCCTTGGGGATGATACACACTACAATGGAAGTGTTTGGCCTGGAAGATCCTGAAAACTTCTTCAGATAGTTTCCCCTTGAACTGAGAGCCATTATCAGTCAAGATTTGATTGGGAAAGCCTAACCTTGTGAAAATTGTGAGCAATGCCTCTGCCACATGTTTAGAATCAATCGATGACAGGGCTACTGCCTCTCCCCACATAGAACAAGTGTCCACCAGAGTTAGAATGTAGCTGTTCCTTCTCTTGGTTCGGGTGAGAGGTCCCACAAGATCCACGGCAACTCTCTCAAAGGGTGTTCCCACTATGGGCATTTCCCCCAGAGTTGCTGGTGCAGTCCAATGTTTAGGTGCTACTCGTTGGCACTCTGGACAGGATTTTACATATCGTTTGATATCTTCAGTTATTCCTGGCCAGAAATAGTGACAAGCTATTCGCTGTCCTGTTGCGCTGATTCCCATATGACCACTGAAGGGAATCGCATGCCCTAGTTCCAACACTTTAGTCCTATATGAAGTGGGAAGGACCAGCTGTCCGTGACCATTGGATTTAGATCCAGCCTTCCTATATATCAGTTTGTTCTTCATATAAAACTCTCCCTTGCCTGGAGGTGTATGAGATTTGGGCAACTTCTTGAAACATGGCTTGAGTGTTTTGTCCTCAGCCTGTGCCTTCCTCATCTCATCTGGGTGAGTATTTATGGGATTATCCTCCTCCTTTTTTGACTGTGATCTGGTCTGCACTGTTGCCAATATCACAGGTCTCTTGGGATTCCCCAAGAAGACATATCTACACCCCAATATTAGAGGGTAGATTGGCTCATTTATCACTGCTGCTTTTATGATTCCTTCCACATATCGCGTTTTCACTTTTATTCGGGCGACGGGAAGTGTCATGGTAGCTACATCCTTGGTGGCAGTTTGAATCTCCACTGTTTCTGTGGTATATTGATCGGCCTGCACCAGGTGAGAACTCACAACGGAATCGTAATCTAAACCGGTATCATATAAACACCTTATAGTGACACCATTACAGATGACATCTTCACACACTGGGGGGTGGTAGGGTTCCTGTAGTTCTTCAGGTTTGACCTTCTTTTCCTTTTTCCCAGATGTCATAGCAGCACAATGAGGAGGTTTCCTTCTACAATGGTCAGTGTCATGATTGTTCATCTTACAATGTTTACACCACCTTTTTCCTTGGTTGAAAGATTTTCTTTCATCATATTTCCTTTCATCGAATTGTGGGAATTTATTTTTATTTTCATACCGTGGCCTATCAAATTGGTGCTTACCTTTGTTTTGATCCTTAGGATCAAATTTATTAAAGTTCTGTGGTGCCCTAAAGTTATCCCCTTATTTCTTTTTATTACCTGTTACCTCTGCTTGAGCTGCTTGATACCTTTCAGCAACATTTAGCAACTCACCCAGCCTCTCTGCACCTTGTTCCATGAGAAACTTTCTCAGGTCTGGAGCCATGGACTCTCTTAATTGCTCTATAAGGACAATTTCCTTAAGATCTTGGGTTTTCCCCAGAGAAGTCCATTTCTCCAAGTATGTCTCTATTCGTGCAGAGAACTGGTGATAGGTTTCACCTGACAGTAGTTTAGCATTCCTAAATTTTTTCCTATAGAATTCTGCATTCTTTTCATATCTTAACAAAAGAGCCTGCTTTAGCATGTCATAATTTTCCTGATCACCTCTACTCATTTTTGCAAAAACTTCATAAGCTGCCCCACGAAGTCCTTGAGATAACTTTAAGCTCCACCTTTCTCTCTCTAACCCATACGTGGTAGCTAATAGTTCATACCTATTTAGGTAGCTCTCTATATCATCGTCTTTCTCAACAAAATGATCTAAATGGAAATTCATAGCTGAGGTTGAGGCTCCTTGGCTAGCAGTGGCATCAGAGGCAAAGGGACTGGCACCATTTTCAGGAGCATGGCCCTGAAACTCAAACTCCCTTAGTCGTAACTCATGTTCCCTTTGTAATCTCTTCTCCTCCTTTTCTGCTTCCCTCTCTGCAGTCAATCTTCTTTCTTCTGCTTCCCTTTCTGCAGCTAATTTCTTCTCTTCCCTGTCTGCAGCTAATTTCTTCTCTTCCCTTTCTGCAGCCAATCTTCTGTCTTCTCTTTCTGCCTCCAATTTCTTAGCCTCAGCCTCAATCTGCAACCTCTTAGTCTCAGCCTCTAACTTTCTTTCGGCCTCTTTTTCTAATCTTCTTTCTTCGCGTTCAATAAATTTGTCACATTCCGTAGTGACATAGGCAACCATAACTTGCCCATCTAATCCTAACTCTTTTGCAGTCTGAACAGCAGCAGATCGAAACTTGGCCAGGTCCGCCATTGTCTATCAGGTAAGTTTAAACAATTTAATCTCTCAATATATATCTAATGGACAACACAGGCACCGTGAGCTCAACCTTATTTAATTCCACCCAAGGATACCTTTTAATTCTTATATTCCCTGAAGTGAATTACCCCCAATATTTTTAATAGGGAAAGATTCAAAATCCCAAGAGCGAGACCCCAATATATGTGGTGAAGTGGGATGTTATAAATATTTATAGGGGACTTAGTGTACTGACTGAGATCAGCTGTGAAGGTATCTATATCTAATAAGAGTAGTGTATTATAGATAACCTTACTTGCTGCCACATATATATATATCTCAGTCAGAATTATTCTGGAATAGTGTGATGACTACGTTGTATGTCTAGGGTATGTGTATGATGAAGTGTAAGTCATAACAACAACAGACAGATAAACAATTTAATTTATTCCACCACACTTGACAACACTGTGACACTCACATACATATAACACACTAAAGGATATCTTAAAGGAGTCACTGATAACTTTTCAAATAACAATATGTATTCATTGCTGTTATGAATGAATATGTGTCCTGATTCAAATACAAAGGGAACCAGGAATCACAATCAATTTTACTTACAAGTTATATGTACAGAATTTATCAATATGAATATTGTAATGACATATATTATTAAAAGTATCCTATGTGTGTCAGTTGTGTAGTAGTAATATGAGGTAATACTGGTTTTGTTTTGTTCAAGCTCTGTTGGTATTTGTCATCATGACTTCAATAGTTTGTCTTTATGGGAACTATTATTGGAGATGTTCTCAGTTCCTGATATTAACACAATTTAATTCCCCTCTTAATGTTATTTTTACAAGGTCATTTTAAGCTGGGGGTACATAATTTTGAGCTCAGCTGGCCACATCAGCTTATCTTGCGTGATGGCGGCAGGAACAGACTCCTCTGCTCGATTCTCTCTCCCTCGGCTCTGGAGACACCTCACTGATAGCTAAATGGACCAAGGAGTATGCTGTCCGACTCTGGATTCAGCAAAGCTCTGACCAGGTGCTGCTCAATACCATCAAGACCACGGTCCCTGAAAACAAGAAGGATGTACCTTCTACTTCATAACTAATTTATACTCTCTTTTTACACTGAGCACAATACATCACAAACATTGAGTTCAGAGCGTTAGGCCAACTGTCAGCTTCATCTGAAATATTTTATACCAGTATTTACCTCCTTAATGGTTACCACGCCTCTGCACTTCCAGCATTATTTCTGTCTAATCAATAATCTAGGTGTCAGTGTACTGTTTGGCCATTCCATGCAGTTTTACTTTCCTCCGACACCTTCTGTTCAGGCGGGAGCATTATAGGCTTTACATCATGTTTGCTACTGAACTACACATATATACAGGCATAAATTAACAATTCACATTCAATTTTCATTAAAAGATACTGAATGTTTCAAGCTTACCACAATTCATGGAAACAAACACAGATACGTTGATTAGCAATGAATTCTGGCACAACTACTGGCACAAATTCCCATCTGCTTATGTTCCAGGCTTTTATTTAGCAAAAATATGAGCTGGCTTCAACGCACTGTTGCTTTATCAAGCTTATTTGACTAGTGGTCTCGAACTAACGCTCCTAAGTGAGTATATCAGCGAGTCTAGCCAATGGAGCCACGTTTCGACAAGTATTTGAAAAAATTTTAACTTCCTACGTCTCCCCTAACAACCAAAGATAGTATTTATAGCCCGACTAATCGTGTTTAGCCTTACATATCATTCCAGCCAATCAGTTCAAATGTAACTTGTGGCCCATTTCCCGTACAATGGTGGTGTAAAAAAATCTACCACTGAGCGATTCTGATTTTGGGTGTTGTCTGACAGCACCATCATTTTATTTTGGCTATAACTTGTTAATTCCTAGACTATTTGCATAACGCCGTACATATTCTTTGTCAGCAAACCCTAAGGAACCCAAATATATATATTTAATAGAGCTAAGTGGCTGCGTTCAAAATATGCAATTTCTTCTACCTCCTGTTTCGAAGATGTGCTGTCTGGGTACTGTAATGTTTTCAAACGTAAACCCATCTATTGTTATCTTTCTAATAAGCGTTTTTCGTGATTTTAAAACCTAACTCTGGGAAGGGTAGTGAATTTATCACTGTCCGTCCGAAAAAAGTTAGTGCATGTAGCCTTACACGCGTGATAGTAGTAATTGTGTATCGCGTTACGCTTGTTGGGGGTGGCATTAATAGCGAGACGCGTGTTTAATTTTGCATGCGTTCCTGATTTTATTCGCCCCTCTCTCTTTCTATTTGAGTCCATCTGTTCGTTCGTTTTGGTAACGTAATATAATTAATGTTAGGATTAATCTAGGTCATTACGCAGTCTGCCTCTCAATGTTTTTCTTAGAAATAC